>VXAU01004673.1:123502-141332 GCA_013399695.1 Formicarius rufipectus | reverse complement strand
TAGATAGATAAAAAATAAATAAATAAATAAATAAAATAGGTGCTTCCTTGGTATTTAATTTCCTACCTGGAATGTACTTAAGGACTAATAGGAAATAAACAGAACTATGGAAAGGAGCAGTTGACTGTGAAACTGTTTAAGAGCAATAAACACTGCTTTTCATGGCCTTTTGTGAGATGTGAGTAACATTGTTGAGTCTTCCCATATCCTCAGAAGGTCCATCTAGACTAAGAGTGAGCTCCCTGCGGTTTTATGGGCTCTAAACCCTCATCTCCAAAACTAGTGAATTACCAATTAAAAGCAGTAATTGCAACTGCAGCAAAGAAGCCATGACAGGTAGTAATAAGATCTTTCCTCTTTAAAGAGGAAAATGAAAAGCACATTTGCTTTCAAGAAATGGTGTTGCTCGTAAAACATTAAGAATAGCTTACCTTAAGCTCCATGTGGAGCAGATGGAAAGAAAAAACTGCAGCTTTGGGAATGAGCCCCATGTGGGGCTGGTCTGCTGGCAAGATCTGGTTCATTATCTGCGGAAATGTAAATGTTATGTCCCCACTGCAGAGAAAGGAATGGAGAGAGCCTGTGTTTTAAAAGACAGAGCCCCACATTTTCTTTAATTCAGCTGCAGTAAAATTAGCTGCAGTTTTAATTCCCTCTTATAAAGGAGTGCCCAAAAATCTAAGCTTTTATCTAAAAGAGATTATGTTTCTGCACCTCTGCTGTGAAGAAAGTCTTCAAAATGTCACCTCGGTCTAAACCAATAGAATATCACTCCCCTTAAGCAGCCAAATATGATTTGAAAAACGGACACGATTTTCGGTTTTACTTTTTTTTTTTTTCACACTGCTGAGGTGGTGTAAAGGTTCCTCAGAGGGCAAGGATGTGCCCTGTGCACAGAAGATTTCCTGTTTTGAGCTCCGCTGTTTTCTGCTGACTTTCCCTCTGTCACCTGTGTCTGATGCAGAGCTAAAGTATGTGGTGCACAATGACAAAGCTGCTTCCAGGGGTTCACAAGAATTTCTTTTGCAAATAGCTATCACCAATCACATCACTGGTAATGTTTCCTGTACACAAAACATTAATTGAAAAAAGATTTGCAGATTCTTGTCTCTTGCTGTTGGTTCTTTGCCTCAAAATCATTTAACACAGTCTGTTCTTCACCAGCTTCAGAAAAAAAACAAATGGTTGTGCTGGTTTATCTACTCTTGTAACCTACACTGCCAATTAACTGGACAGTTAACTGGAAGTTAATAATCAGTTTTGAGATGCAACATTCGCTTCTCCTTTGCTCTTAATTTTATTCATTATATTATGTAGAAAATCTGTCTTGCTGAATTTTTACATAATTTTCTCATGGAATTGCATGTAAATTTATAACTGTAAACTAGAAATTAATGTATTAATTAATAAATAAAATCAATTGTTATATTAAAATTCATCTCAGAGTTTCCCACAGCTGCAATCATTAACTTTCATTTTCCTTCGTAATAAGTGCACTTTTCTTGTTTAATTCCATGTGATGCTGTTTAGGCAATTAATTTTCATAACACCAAGAAGGCCATACTCATAAAAGGAGTTTATTATGCCCCCAGCCTGGTGTCATGCAGAATTGGAAGAAGACAGAGTGAGTGACAATAGCAACGTTATGCTTACAGGAAAACACTATAAATAGAGCAGCTAAACTTAGGGGCACACCTGCTGTGCTCTCAGAATTTAATCCTCATGCAAGGTGCTGAGCACCGTGAAGCAGAAAGCTTATAGAAATCACTAAGCAGGGAGATGATCCATGTGAGGCACAGGTGAGGGTGATGCCAGTGTTTCTGCAAAGCCCCTGTAAATGTGCTCTTTCAAATCGTACTGCAACACTGTGTGCAGAACTCCATGCATGGATCGTAGTGCTTCCTTCTCCGTGCTAAAAAATAGCAGACCAGAAGATGACTAGTGAGTCACACCACCACCTCCAGTGCAATGTAAGAGAGGCATAAATGTGAATTTCTTATATAGTCCTTCCCCTGGGTAAACTCCCATTGGTAACTGCCAGAGCAGAAATTCCCTCAAAACCAGTGTTTTAAGCCACTATGTAGATCTTCAGAGAAAAATCTCCTTTTACATACATTCAGAAGTTCTTCTTTTTTTTTTTTTTTTCCTTGCCTGTCAGTTTTTCAACTAGTGCAGTGCATTCAGGCTCTTCCTTAGGATTTTGTGAGCCTGCCCTTGGGCTAAAAGAAAAAAGTAATGTCATATACATTCCAGGAATGGAGAATTTAAAATGTCAGGCAGTTTGAAAAAGTGAGGCCAAATTATGAAAAAGACAAAGTAGTCAAAGGGAAACATATATTGCCTGCACTGTAGCTTCATCTCCATCTGTGTGTTTTATGTGTGTATGACACGACCACGGAATCACAGAACAGACTGGGTTGGAAGGGACCTTAGAGATCACATCATTCCAACCCTCCTTCCATGGGCAGGGACAGCTTGCACTAGACCAGGTTGCTCCAAGCCCCGTCCAACCCGGCCTTGGACATTTCCAGGGATGGGGCATCCACAGCTTCTCTGGGAAACTTGTTCCAGTGGCTCGCCACCATCACAGGGAAGAATTTTTCCCTAATATCTAATGTAAACCTGCCATCTTCCAGTCTGAATACATCTGCCCTTGCCCTGTCATTCCATGTCCTTATAAAAAGTCTCTGTCCATCTCTCCTGTAGTTTCCCTTCTAGTACAGAAAGGCCACAATTAGATCACCCTGGAGCCTTCTCTTTACCAGGCTGAACAATCCCCATTCCCTCAGCCTACCCCAACAGGAGAGGTGCTCCATCTCCCTAATCAACTCGGTGACCCTCCTTTGGACTCACTGCAATAGTTCTATACCCTTCCATGACGATGTTAAGGACAAATGACCTCAGAAAAGAGACAAGAATGGAAAACTTCAGTCACTGAATCCAACACCCTGCCCTCACAGATATTTATATCATTTCATCCATAAACTTGAGGAACTCTCATCTGAAAGCTGTGTAGGTTTCTCATCACACAGCTCTAAGTAACTTTTTTCCCCTGATTATTAGAACTTTATACTAGGTTTCAAGATGAAATATATTGTGCCACTTTATTTATGTTTGTTTTTATAGTGCCACTGTTCTTCAGTGGTTGAGATTTTCCCCTCACATTCATCTGTTCAGTGTACTAAAAAGGGGCAATCATACCCCCTCAGGCCTTCCTACTGCAACCCGAACAGAACTAAAGCTTACCTTTGTATTTTCAGAGACAGGACAATATAATTAACAGGAAAAGAGACATACAAGGCAAAATCCTAGTTTTGCCTGGAATAATGGCAAAACTATTATTTTACTAGGATCCAACACAGCCAGACAGGTGTCCATAGAACACATACAGGTCAAATAGTCAAAGACGGATGAAACAGAGGGAATTTAAATGCAGAGTGACATGTTAATCTTATTGTGAAGTTGTGTTTAGCCATTTCTAGGTGTATGAAAGGGGGAGAGGAACCAGGACCTCTCTGCTAAGTCAGAGGCTAAAACTTTTGTGAACCATATGAAATGAGGCAGCTGTCAGTGCTTTCTCTGTTGGTTTTTTTTCCCAGGTTGGAAACAGGATTGGGACCTTTCATTTTCAAAAGAAGACGAAGGATGGGTACAGGTGGCACTGTATGGAGAATATGTGCTGCCATGAATGTGGGGGGCACAGAACAACCAGCTCAGTCTTAAGTTCTGCCCACACAATGTAAAATACATCAAGTTCATCACTGGTCGAGCATTACACTCATTTCCAAGCACTCACTATATTTTCTGTTATTTCTATTTAAAAACTACAGAATTCTCAATACCTTATACCTTTTTATCTGCAAAAATGAACAGCTGAAAAAAGTCCTGCATCTTCCACAAGCAGGGGGTAGCACGTTCCAAATAGCTGATAAATTATAGCATGCAAATATTCCATAAATAACAATGACATTTTTCCAAATCCAGTTTTCTTCTCTTATGGTTCCTGTGGTCTTTATTGCAGTAATGGAGATTGTCACTAGGAACTGTAAATTCACTCAGGAGCTAAAGAATGCCTGAGAGTTTTGCAGTATTGATTGGAGGCATGTTCTGTGGCAATCACTAGTATATCAAGCCAAACAGCTATTATGCCTTCCATGGGTCCTATGAAACCTACCTGGAAGTTTATGGAGTTCTCATTTCCTAGGATGGAAGAAATTGTATTATGAAGAAACTCACAAGGGACTTCCAAACTCAAGGAAATAGCACAAGTCAGACAGTTAAGAAATAAAGCAGGAAAAGGTGACCATAAATAAAAAGCTGCTGGCAGAGTTGGGTGTTGTTTTGCTTCATTGACAGTTTCCCAGGGAGAGAGAATGTTGCACAGTAGGTCAGAGTTGAAGGAGGAAGAGAAGGCAGGTTACTCTGACTGTCATCCCATGAGTATCCATGTGTCATCTTGATTTAAAATTAACATCATTTGGGGGGATTAACTTGTAAGTTACACAGCGCTTTATACTAATCAAAATATGTGAAGAAAATTAACACAAGGTCTTTAGTTCTCCTCAAGGGAGACACTTTTTAGCATTGTTTCAAGTCGATTTAGCTTTTAAATGAGTATGGTTATAATTGGTAATTAAGCTGGCTGCATTTTGGGCATACAAATGAAGATGAAAAGTGGAGTTGCAGCTTCTGAGGGGTAAATGAGAGTAAGCATATGGGAAGCAAATGAGGCTAATACGACACAATTCACAGCTTCATTAACATCAGCATGCAAGTCAGGCAGGCTCTTCTTGATGTTAACACTTCCCCTGCTGAACTTCATCCTCAGGTGACAATTTCTGTAACAAGCCTAAAGGAAGTTAAGAGGTAAAGCATAGTTATGAGATGAGAAAGTGACAAAAAATGAAATACTCACAAGCCTCACTCATGATCTGAAATGTAAAGACAAGCCAAAGTCACACTACTGAGATGTGGAAGATCTGGAGCTCTCCATAGCTTAGATGACATATGAATTAATTGTTGCTACAGCTATAAAGCACCTTACCATATCACTATTCATTGCATTTTGTACAATATTAGCATCTCAGTTTTCTAGATTTGGTCAAATTTTCTGTATTAACACACATATTGAACAGACAGGTGACTTGCAGCAAGAAACAGGAAGTTTCCACACACCCACGTGAGAGAGTACACAGAAAACTGAGAAAGAAAATAACTGAATGGACTGCTACCCTTTGGGCCAAAACCCACTGAAATGAATAGAAATTTATCATTGAATTAATGAAGTTTTATGTAAGTGAGATGTATGACTGTATGGTAGCATCAAAATTTGGGATACTCATGAAAGAAGTCACTTCCCAATAGTGGACTGTGATTTTCACATTCTTCCAGTTATATCTTACAAGTCCTTCTAACTATATTCTAATAATTTTGGTTCCTTCTGTCTCCATTCAGGCAGTCCCCTCCAAATTTTGGCATTAATGTCTCTTGGGTGCTTTTCCCAATATGAGCAGTAAGGAACAGCTGCATTAAGGATCGTGTTATGTGCAAAACCTGCAGCAATTCAAAAGAGAAACATTCTGCTTTGGCTTCTCCTGCACTCAGCAATAATTTAATTCTACTTATGAAATATATTTCTGAATCTCTAAGAACCAGAAAATCTCCAGGTCAACAGTCTTTTTCTGCTAGGATTTTTATAGCCAGTACAAAAATGTGCCCTAGATAAATATATCAGTGAATAAGCGAAATAGAGGCATTTGGGGTTTTTGGTTTTTTTTAAAAAAAAAGCTGACAGAGAGTCTGGCAGACTTGTGAAATGTTAGATCTGAATCCTGTATGTCTTGTGAATATAAACAGGATCCAAATAAACCGGCACTGAAAGGGAAAAGAAGTTTCATTCAGACTTCTTTCATGGTCCTCAAGATTTCATCAACACAGTTATTACCTCTCCCTTCAAAAATGAGTAGCAGTGCTATTTGACACACTTCTTCACTAGTTCACTTTGCCAAGAAATAGCCTAAGGAAATTTCAAATATGTTCTGATAGTAAGGCCATTCCTTTTGGCCAGAATATATCATTCCACCTTTTTTTTCCTTCCCAATAAAGCTATGCCTTAGGACTTTTTTCTGTGTGGGCTGGTGGGAGAGATAAAGAGTAGCAAAGAGAGATGGCAGGTAGAGTAAGGGAGTCAGGGGAAGAAATAAGGACAGTATCTTCCCCTCTGCACACGTTTGTGTCTGCTTTTTGCAGCCAGTGCCCTTGGTTGGCACAAAATTGACTTTCAATTAGCAGGCGTTGCATCACTGTGATGTAAGAGGTGGCCTTGTGGGCTGCAGATAAAGTCGAAAGTTAATAACTGTATTGCCAAAAGATACGTCTGGTCATTTAATGTTTCAAATTACATTCTGGCTTGGGAGGTCACCTACCGTTTTACTGAAATAGAGCCAGAGCTGCATGACAGTCACTGCACAGCTTGCTCAAGTAGGTCAGCACCACTGTGGTGTCTGTCCTTCCAGCTCTGGTCCGTGGAGGATAGATTTTGTTTACCAAAATACAACTTTATATGTGACATATATTTACAGGTAGAAATTCCCAGTATTCCAGGCACCTTTAAGTCTTCTGATGATCATGGCAGCCCAGCATCTCTATACTTTTATTCTTTTCTCAATGTTATAATGTTTATCATAGTGACATGGAGAATTGTTGTTTCTGATTCATCCATCTAAAACACTTTGCCTTTTAAGCTGTTGCATGGAAGGAGGAAGAATCAAACTACATGGAAAATCAGTAATGATTTGGTATGATGATAAATATCTCCATGTAAGTCACTGATGCAAAGTCTCAAATGCACAAAAAATATAAAACTTTGCTGACAATTATATGGTGAAGCAACTGAATGTACTGGCTTTATTTAACTGATCTTTAATGTCACAAATTTCCTATTCATGACATCAGGTCCTATTAGGACACCAGGTATTCTGCAAGTATGCTACTTTAAATATTTTGCTATTGAGGGGAGTCTCCTGGCTGCTTGTAAATATGAAGAGGCTGCCCTGGCTTGGTAACTAAACAAACAAACTGACAGAGGATGACAAGGGTGTTCAGAGCTGAAGAGGATGTTGAGCAAATTATTACTGCCTAACACAGACAATTGGATAAGAAGGTTATTTTTTAATTAAGTTGCTATCCATTTTAACATGCTGTATATTATTTTAGTATATTTCTAGATATCATTTAAAATAAAGACATTTTTGGGAATGAGGATTTTTTTTTCCCCAGGAATTGCGAAGCTAACAGAAAAGTAATAACAATACAGTAGATGATGAGAGAGTAAGCAGTACTAAGATGATAGCTGATGTCTGCATTGAATAACACAATTTACATAAATATATTTTTATTTCCCCTAATATCATTGTACAGCTACCAGACTAGTATCAAGCTATATTGACAATCAATAGAATTGGATCACTAATTCTTCCTCATCCTGGACTCTGTGTGAGCACTGATACCAAGAGATGCAAACATTACTAAATTAAAATGATACATGACACACTCACTCATTCTGCTGACAAGGCCTTTGGCATAGGGTAATGAAAAATGCTCCTCCTCAACCTCTGTTAATAGTTTTTGGATCTTTCTTCAATTTCAGCCTTATTTGGCAGAGAGACAAAAGTCACAACAAATTTTTTTTTGCGAATTTAATGAAAGCAGGCATGGATGGTGGAGAGATCTTGACTGTGTCTCTACACAGGAAAAGACTGCAGTGTGAGAATGTGAAATATTTATTAAATACTAGAAAAGCGTGAGGAGAGAGATGTGTTTAATGTCTCAGCCTTAAGACAATTTTCCATTACTTTCTTCCTTACTACACAACAGAGTTTACTCACAAGGTACAAACCTGTAGGAAATTTCATTAGTGCCAATGCTCATAAAACTCTTCTAATTCCATTTCCTGAGTATTTCCGTATTAATGAAGTTCAGCATGTGGTTTGGCAGTAAAGATGATAGTTAGCAATCCACCTTTGGTCCAGTTAAAGGAGCAAGAACCTTGCCAGAATAGATAAAAATTCTAATAATTTTTTAAAAAATCAGAATGCTGTTACATGTATTAAGATATTTTAGGGTTAAAAAAGAAACAGGCATAATTCTCATTAAATAGAACCAGCAGGCATCTGATTTGAAATGGGATTACTTCCCCAATCCTGCTGTGCTGTTTTCATGTACATGGATGGATTAACAAAGTAGGTTGGGTTTGAGCTTTTTTGTCTTTTCCCCTTATTTCTGTTCAGGACTATCAGCCACTACTTCTTCCTGGACTAAAACTTTTAATGACTCAGTCAATGGAAACTAGGTCACTGTCAATAATGAGCCTAATATTAACTGACACTCTTTGTAGATTAAGGCTCAGCCTGCACATACAGTGATGTGTCGTTTTAGTTTTAATTAAGTAAAAAGACACAACTAAACACAGCTTTTGCTTTTCATTAAGTTTATTAGAGACAACACGTATTTTGGGCAGCTTCATGGGGTACCACCTGCATTTTTCAGAGGCTGAATTGAATCAATAGGATAGTAAGAAACCTGGTATGTTCAAGGATGGAGTTAGGAAACCAACCAACCATCTGGAATTGAGTCTGGTGAGGGATGTGAGGGCAACAAGTAGAGCTCCTACAGGTACATCAGCAGCAGGAAAAATATGTGGCTACTACTTCATAAGGCAAGGGATCTGATGACATAGGACTTGGAAAAGGCCACGGTATGTAATGCCTTTGACTACCAGTAAAAACCAGCCTGCAGGAATCCCAGGCCCAGAAGACTAATGGGAAAGTTTGGAGTAGGGAGGGCTTAACCCTGGTGGAGGAAAGGGTCAAGTAAGGGAGCATATAAACAACCTGGACATACCCAAAGCCTTGTAATCTGTTGGGATCCACCCATGATTGCTGATGGAGCTGGACAATGTCACTGTGAGGCCACTCAATTATCTCTGAAGGGCTGTGGCAATCAGGAGGTGTTTCTGAGGACTGGAAGAAAGTAAACATCACCCCTATCTTCAAGAACGACCTTAAAGAGTATAAAGAGAAATAAAGGCTGGTCAGTCTCACCTTGGTCCTTGGAAGATGATGGAGCATATAATCCTGGAAATCATTTCCAAACACCTGAAGGACAAGAAGGTGACTAAGACCAGTAAGGAATTATGAGCAAAAAATCAAGCCTTCCTCAATAAAATAACTAGTTCACTGGATGAGGGAAAGCAGCAATGTTCTTTATCTTGACTTTAACGAGGTTTTCAAGCCTGGCTCTGTTAACATATTAATAGAGAAACTGATGACATATGGACTAGATAAAAGTATGTGAGGTGTACTGAAAAGTGATGGAACTGAGTTCAGAAAGTTGTGATCGGCAGCAGTTAGTTCATCTGGAAACCAATCTCTAATTATGTACCCTGGGGACTGATACAGAGCCAAGACCATTTAACATCTTCAACAGCTACCTGGATGATGGGACACTGCATCTTCAGCCAGTTTTGTGTTGGTACAAAACTGGGAGATGTGGCAGAGACACAGAGAGTTGTGGCAGAGTTGTACTGGCCTTCAGATGGTCCTTGATAGGCTGGAGAAATGAGCAGATGGGAACCTCACAAAGTTCAACAGAGAAGTGCAAAGTCCTGCACCTCAGGAGGAATAACCCCATTTTTCAGTACAACCTGGAACCAACTGGCTGACCTGTGCTCTGGGCAGATGATTTCCCGAGATAACTTCCTGCCTTGGCTGGTCCTGGGATCTGTGTATGATTAGAACTGTTGCAGAGTGTGTCACACCCAGATGGTTCTAAAATTGACAGCCCACATCCTACAACAGGGTTTTCCTCCCTCATTTCCATTTTCTCCAATGTTCAGGCATGCAGGCTGAATAAGAAATGGTCTTTTCTAACACTGTTATGGCACTACCTCTTCCTCCTGCTGATCTAGACAGCTTCTGGAGGTACAGTTAGTACAAATACACTAAATCATACCCATCAGAGCTGGAAGGCAGGGCTAAGCTAATAACCTGGACACAGGGATCCTAACAGCCATGACACAGTGAAACTGTCTCTTATACACATAGACAAAAAGTCTTCTACACTGTGCTGCTCTGTGCTGCTTGCTTCTGCAAGTGCATTCCCTCTGATGCCCTATGGACTTTTTTTCACTGAAGCATTAACATTTAAATATGTGAGTGCATGTAGGAACACATAAAACAGTGACAGCAACAAGAGGCATAGAGTTAACAAGCAGAAGAGTCACTGGACAGATGAGTTCCCAAAGAGGATGATTCTGCTGCAGCAGTAATTGGAATTAGTGCTGCAGTGAACAATTCAGGCACTTCAAGCAGGTAAGTGCTTCTTTAGCCAACCATTACCATCACAGATGAATCCTACCACTTGCAGAATTATTGTCATCCAAATATGGAGGGTAGAGAAGAAATAATTCAAACCATGTAATTCAAAGGAGAAGGTGGAACTCATGTTTGACAACCTTCACAAAAGGTTTCTAGTTTGTACAATTGTGCACAGGCAGTTGATATTTACTTTTTTTTCTTTTTTATTTCCTACTCTCGGAAGCAAATGGGGGAAGGGAACATCTAATGGATTAGCTCCTTCTAACAGGATAAAATAAAAAAATTGGAAAGACAGTAGTATGAGGACACTGTTTCCTTGTATTTGCTGCTACAGAAGCCTGTAGTACTAGGGCAGTGTTCTCTGTGTTCTGATAGCACAACTAATGCTGTTGGTTCTCTAGGTAAGCAGAGAACATTTGCTAAGATACGGAAACACCAACATACTACAGAAGGTGCATGTTGTCTGTAGAGTAGATAGTCATATACATCTCTGCTCTCTCAGACAGGTAACTATCTTATTGTGTAGCTTTTAGGTTGATACTTCAACTTGTAGGAAGCCATTAAAGACCACAAAACAGTCATAATGCTCACGGGATATATGTGACTTTTGTAATGCCGTGTTGATGCTGTTACAATATACTATCAGAAAGATTCTCCTTATTAAAAATCAGGCCTTTCTGCAGTACTCAGTGGCCTGCACATTTGAGGAGCCAGCAGCACTGCAGCTCTTCCCAGATTTTCTCATGTAATATTATATATTGATCAGCCAAAATTTTCACAAAACTTTTACTCAAGCAACAAATTACTGCAAACTACTTAAAATGGTTTTCAGAAGAACACAGTTTGGCAACCATAACATTTGTTAACAACTGCATAAGTATTTGGAATAAAAGAAAGACTGGAGTTCATAGGTTGCAAAAATACGAGTAGAACAACTGAATAAATAGTGCTGGTGAAGAGAATGGAGGGTACAGAGCACGATGACAGCAATTTACATGTTCAGCTTGGAGCAACTGCTCTAGGCAGCAATGCAGAAGTCTTGGATGAGTTAACAACACAAACTAATTGCTTTAAAGTTTGTGAAGAACTTCCAGCAAAGGAGGAGGTACTTTAAAGAGACCAAAGGTCATTGTGTGAGAAATACACTAATGAGACAGTGAAGACTAGTGTTACTGACAGAGTATGTGGGGGTTGATGCTCAATGCAACAATAAAGCTGAGTCAGTTCAGAGTCAATCGATCAGGAACTTTGAAGAGGACAATGATTTTGCCTTTCATGCTGATGAACCGGAAAGCCAGAAGAGAGGCACAGACATTATGTCAGCAAGGAGGATAATCCTCACAGTGCAGTTCCCAATGAGCTTTCGGGGAACACTGTGGAAGTCGCAGGAGACACAGAGAGGAGCTGGTAATAGCTGAGGTGTGAAGTGACAGGCGTGCTGACACAGGCAACAAGGCTGAATTTCTCAATTGACATGCAGGAAGAAATAGGATACTATAGGCACATTCTTCATGTATCACTCCAGAGAGACTGCAACCAGTATTCAATTTAGAGACCTAAACGACTGGAAGGGCAGTGCAGCATTTAGAGGGGAAAAAAGGGAGAAAGAGAGGTTTGTGACAGCCAAAAAAAAAAAAACAGGACCTGAATGTACTGTGCCAAGTATAAGCTGCGATAGCTGCCCCTAAGGACGTGGCAAAAAGACACTGATTTTAACAGTGTGTGAAAAGACAGCCCAGCAATAGGGATGGAGAGCTGTGAACAGCAGAATAAAATATGAGTCAATGCTAAATTCAGGGATAAGAGAACTAGAGACAAGGCTCACAACTGTGCGGACTTCAGGGGATGTATTATAGATCCCGATTAAGAGACAATTAACAAGAATCAACAGAAATACCCAAAAATTAGAGGGTACATTGAATAAAGGCCAATATTTCCTGATTTTGGAAATGATGGAATGACTTGCACTGTCAGATGATACAGAGAGGTGAAGGGAGAGATTAAGGTGGGTTATGAGGGTTGAGATTTGGGCAGAAGGCAGGCATGTTCAGCTTGGCACAGCATTTTGTGTGACATCCACAACTTTGTAGCTTGTTATGACGATCAAGAAAGAATACAAGGCTGTGCCAGAAACAAGGTTGTGGCAACAGAAAACACATTCTGCTAACCTTGAAAGAAGAAGAGTGAAGAACTTTAAAGAGCATTGTTGATCATTAAAGAAGCAAGGGGCATTGTGAAGGATATATAAATCTATGAATGAAAAAGGAATGCATAAACACCACTTAGAAATTAAGTGCTATTTCACATTTACAATTAATCAATGAGATAGTTAGGATTAAGACATCTTGCGTGTGTTCCTCTGAGAAGAAAATCAAGATAAACTAGTTACTAGAAAGTCTTTTACCAAAATGTGAAGGCAAAGAAGCCACTCCCTTCCCTGCTCTCCCACTCACGAGTTGTTTGAATGCCCACACACTGATCTATCATGTCTCTGATCCACTGTAGTCAGCAACCTGCTATAAGCCTTTGTTTATAAGACACAAACTGTTGGTGCCCCACCCTTGTGTGCTGTAATTCAGGAGTAATTTTAGGTTGGCTCAGCTTCCTCCATTTGCTGGGCTATTAGATTTGTTTTTCTAACCTGAAAAAATACAGGATGTGACTTTCCAAGGAATATTTTTTCACACTAGCTCAGTATTTAATTTCAGGGGCCAACCATGAAGCCAAAAAACAATGAGTAACCCATCCTTTTCTAGCTACTTTGCTGAAATGACATCCGTGAATCAGACCAGTGGTTAGCTTTTCAAATTTTCCTTAGCAGTGTCTCTTCAAGTCTGGTGCTGAGTTTACTGAGTGTCCAGAACAGCCCTACACCTCCTGTCAGTAATGAATGAAAACTAAACTTCCACAGGAGAAGATCTCAGTCTAATGAAGGCATACAATTCAGTGAATGTGAGAATAAAAACAAGGTAGAGAAGGTAAAGTCTGGTGGTGTGACATAGCACAGACAGGACTGTTCTACAGAAAGGGGCACAGGAGAGATGGGTTTCACATGGCAGAACAGGAGACAAGAGAAAAACAGTGACAAGAGAAAAACAGTGACAAGAGGAAGAAGATGAAAATAGAAGAAGTCAGGAGAAGACTAGGGTTGTCTTTACCCACATATTCATGAAGTTGGCTTAAATTGACTCTTGACACTGTTCTCTTGAAGGTGTGGGCAATCATGCAGTGAACTGGACAGGAATCTGACTGATGTTAGTTATTTCAGCACATATTCCAACAAAAATAAGTTAAAAAAACAGGGTGGAAAATGGATAGAAGGAGGGAATACTTCAGCTGGCACTGCTGCCAAAAAGAGGATCATGGGATCATAGCCTGGAGGGAAGATACAGCAAAGGAACTGGATAAAGGAACAGGACTAGGAGCAAGAGAGAGAACAGGTGATTACATGAAGTTTGACGCTGGAAGATCAGTTGCATTCCCACCCCAAAAACCCTTCCACCAAACCTAGAAATGATGTAGCTGAATATACTGACATTTCAACAAACTGATCAATAAAAGTTTTGATTTTTCTTTTTAATTTTGTTTGCTTTTCCTTTGTATCTCCTCAGTGACTCATTTCACCCTGCAGCAGCCATAGGATCTCCAGATCCAACAGAAAGGAAACGACAGGAGGAGAGAAAGTAGAACTACCTCTTTTTAATTAGGTTTTATATCACACACTAAGGGCACTAAGACCAGTCAATAAAGATTTCAAACAGTACATTATAGCAAAGGCTGCCTACTGAGTGAAGCTGAAAGAGGACTGAGATAATAAGAAGATATAACAGGTCACAAACGAGAGGAGTGGGGACCGGATAGGGAGTACAGCAAATTATTTCTATCTACACTTGTTTTCAGGGGTGAAAAACAAAGTAAACTAGGCAAGGTTAGAGAAAGCAGCAACAAAAAATCTGTAAGAAAAAAGGCAGCAACAAGGAAAAGAAACTAGAGGGAAAAACCATCATAATACAAAAAAAACACAGAAGAGTTGGAGAAAATACATGTGTTTATTGACTGCAGACAGTGAACTGCCTGAGGAACACGAAGATCTGCCAGAGTTCCTGGAAAAGCCCCAGTTGTTTGTCCCGCTGAGGGGGAAAATATCCTCAAGCCCAGGGGAGAACAGGAGGAAATGAGTAGAGCGGGAAGAGAAAGAAGTCAGGCTGATTTCAATGTGGTACTTTATAGACATTTTCATGGTGGCAGACCTACTTCACCTAGAGTGAGTTTCAAATTCTGAATTTTTACAGATTTTTCTCATTTCCTGAGTCTCTTAAAATACACATAGAAACCCACATAGACTTGAGCAGTGTCGATACTTTTGGGATCTCCGTTGAGAATTTCCACTGCAGTACTTTTGATAATGCCCAAGAAACCCCATCTCTCCCTGGACTCCTGTTTAACACTGTATTTTTTTTAGTAAAAATGCCTTTTAGCTTTAGAACTCCTAAATGTTTTCCTTAGGAAACTGAAACTAAGTACATCCATAAAACACTGCCACAAGCTTTAATTTCTAACATTTAAGTATTTGGAGTGAAAATCCTGATGAAGCTCAAGCCATGATTTTATGGTACAGGGTCCAGAGCACTCATTTTCATCTATGCATTATCCCTTCAGTTGCCTTCCCACTAGTGCTTATAGGGCTGCACTGTGGAGTAGTGTGAATTGGTCTGAGGAAGAATTAACACTTTTTCTTTAAACCAGCATTCCAGACCCTTGTGTCATCTTACAAAACACTGAAACACAGAGAAAAAACAGTGTGGGAACATGACCAAGCAGCTGGGGGAAGGTGAAGAAGTGGGAATTACTGAAACATGATCACTGCCAAAGCCTCCCTATAAAAAAAATGCAAACTCAGTAGGGAAAAAAGAAACATAGAATGACAGATTTGTTTGCTACTAAAATAATTTCCCAGTGTAAGTAAGCTGTTAGCTAGAATAACATGCACTGATGAACCAAGGGCCTTGGGAAGTGTCTGTGTATGCCTACATATAAACCAGACCGTAGGCAGCAGTTAAGATTACACAGTCTTTATCTTGGTATTTGCTAGGCTTTTTCATAACTTTGTGCCTGAATCATTAGTTCTCTTTCACTATTTTTACTGCAGTGACCTCCATATTTTAGAGCAATACTTGACAAGAAGAGCAGCTCAGTTACAGAGAGCCATGCTGTCTCCCACATGTAATTTATTAACAAGATTCATGACTTTTTCGCCCTTGGATTTCACAGCAGCTGCTGCTGCACTGTGGCAATAGGCTGTTGAGACTCAATAGACATCGGATTCTGGAGGGGAAAATACTTCAATAATTATAGATTTTATAAACCTCTACCATCATTTTTCCAGTCTCTTCTTTCTGTTTTTAAATCATCCACCCCAGGCTGACACCCCTTTCTCTGTCTTAATACTGCTTCTGCAACGAAGTCAAGGTGCTGCTCCTTTGCCACCCCTCGTATATATCAAAAGAGCAGGTGATGAAGGGACGAGGAAATGCAACCCCTCTGCCAAATCCAGTTCTCAGCCTGTGGTAGGCAAAATTTGAGGAAGATTTCAAGAAGCTCTCAGATTAAATACACTCCATCATCCTCCAACAGAAGCAAATGTAAAGTCGACTCACTACCTAAGAGATGCGAAGGATGTCTCTCTAGCACACACAGGGACTTCCTTTTTCATAGAATCATTAAATGGCCTGGGTTGGAAGGGATCTCAAAGGTCATCTAATTCCAACACATCTGCCATGGGCAGGGACACCCTTCACTGGACCATGTTGCTTAAAGCCCCATCCAGCCTGGCCACGATCACTTTCAGGGATGGGATATCCACAACTTCTCTGGGAAACCTGTACCAGTCCCTTGTCACCCTCATAGAAATTATTTTTTTCCTAGTACCTAACCTAAACTTACTCTCTGTCACTTTGAAGCCATTCTCCCTTGTCCTGTCACTCCAGGCCCTTGTAAATAATCTCTCTCCATCTCTCCCATGGGCTCCCTTCAGGTACTGGAAGACCACAATTAGGTCACCCCAAAGCCTTCTCTTTTCCAGGATGAACAATCCCAGCTCTCTCAGCCTTTCCTCACAGCAGTGGTGCTCCATCCCTCTAATCACCTTGGTGGCCTCCCCTGGACTGGCTCCAACAGGTCCATGTCCTTTCTGTGCTGGACCCCCAGAGCTGGAGGCAGCACTGCAGGTGGGGCCTCACAGAGCAGAGCAGAGGGGCAGAATCCCCTCCCTGCCCTGCTGCCCACCCTGCTCTGGATGCAGCCCAGGACATGGGGGGGTTTCTGGGTTCCCAGTGCACATGGCTGGGGCATGTCCAGCCTCCTCCATCAACACCCCCAAGTCCTTCTCAGCAGGGCTGCTCTTGCTCTGTTCATCTCCCAGCCTGGATTGGTACCTGGGGTTGCCCTGACCCAAATGCAGCACCTTGCACTTGGTCTTTTTGAACCTCATGAGATTCCCATGGACCCACTTCTTGATCTTGTCCAGGTCCCTTCAGATGGCATCCTATCCTTTTCTTTCTTTTTGATAAAATTCAAGAAAACACTCCAAGAATACACAATGGAAGAAACAATCAAAACAGCAGAGATGTGTTTTGACACAGGAGGTTCTGACAGATTCCTTAGCTCTCCCATAAATAACCCCACTCTGACACTTAGGAATGTGCTGTACGTAATTTCTGCCAGCTGTGGAAATTCTCCAGATGATACAATCGGCTCTTCCCAGTGGTGCCAACAGAACAATGGGCAGAAACTGATCAACAGGGAGTTCCACCTGACCATGAGGAAGAACTTTCCTGTGCAAGTGACCACACATGGGAACAGATTACCCAGAGGGCGTGGAGTCTCCCTCATTGCAGATATTCCGGAACCACCTGGACACAATCCAGTGCCACGTGCCCCGGGATGACCCTTCTTGAGCAGGGAGGTTGGACCAGATGGACCACTGTTGGTCCCTTCCAGCCTGACCCATCCCGGGATTCTGTGACCCGTTGTGGCTCCACCTGCGACGCGCAAGCAGAGACGTGGCTGGGGTTGGCTTTGCATTCCTGAGTGGAATTGATATTCCATCACTTCTTTTTTTCCTCTTTTCCTATAGTAAATTATTAATNTTAATTATATTTACATGAAATTAAAATATATAATTAATTTTATGTAATAAACCCAATAATGACTATTATAATAATTACTATTATTGTTATTGTTTCTGTTGTTTATTATTATTAATAATTATTATTTTTTTCACTCCTAACAAAACCTAACCACCAGAGATTCCAAGCCCGCTCTGCGCCGTCCATCACCAGCTGACTACGCCCAAACCCACGCTCCCCACTCCGCCTATCGGAGCCGCTGTCGCGACAGCCCCCGCCCGCCGAGTGCTCGCACACGCCCCGCCCAAGCGGGAGAGCCCAAGTGCT
>VXAU01004673.1:35959-122920 GCA_013399695.1 Formicarius rufipectus | reverse complement strand
GGGCGGGGGGGGGGGGGGATAGGGGAGGATCGCTGCCGCTCCGCTCCGCCGCGCCCGCCCGGAGAGCCGGCAGAGCCGCATCCCTTCGCTGCTGCCGCCGCTCCGCGCTGCTCCGAGCCCTTCTCGGCCCTGCGAGGAGCCGTGGGGAGCGGCAGCGTTGCCAGCTGTGCCAGCGGCTCCCCCCGCCCGGCGCCGCGGTGGTGGCGGCCGGAAGCGGCGGGCGGTGCTCGGCGCACAGAGCGGCGGCGGCGGCGCGGGCGGACAAAGCGGAGCGCGGGCGGCGGTGAGCGGGGATGGGAGTGCTGAGAGCGGGTGTGGGGACGGGGCACAGCCGGGGCTGCTGCGGGTGTGGGAAGGAGGAAGGGAGGGCATGGAGGGGGCAGCGGTGATGGAGCTGCGTGGGAGCGCAGCGGGACGGGACGGGGCGGCCCCCGGCGGGGGAAGAGAGAGGGAAGGCTCATTCCGGTGCGGCCTGGGTCAGTTTCTGTGAAGGGAACAAAAACAACTTTCCCAGGGCTCTCCCGCCCGGGCATGCCCCGGGATGACAAGCCCGTGCTTTGCCGTCCCCTCCGCAGGGCACGATGAACGAGGAGCAGTTCGTGAGCATCGACCTGGACGATGACAATGTGTGCAGCGTGTGCAAGCTGGGCACCGAGAAGGAGACCCTGTCCTTCTGCCACGTCTGCTTCGAGCTCAACATCGAAGGTGAGGCGCCGGCGGGGTCCCCGTGTGCCCGCTCAGAGCTCCCGTCCAGCCTCGGCTTGGGGAACGTGTGTGGCCGTAGAAAGTTTTCTGGCCGGCCAAAGTAGTGTCTTTTGCAGCTCGTTTCCGGCGAAGGTGGATGCCCCGCTTGCCCTGGCACCGCGTTCTGTCGGTGTGAGGATGAGCCGCCCTCCCCGGAGCCTCTGAAATGCCCTGCTGTTCGTGTCCTCGTCTGGTGTTAGAACTCCGGTCTTAAACTTACGGTCTATGCCTGTGGTTTGGGGGAGGGTCTATGTATAAAACTAACTGAAGCTGAAAATTTTAAAGCGTGATAATTTCGGGTGTTTTGGAAGCACGTCGGTGTTTCGCTTTCATTAGAAGTCCTCAGAAGACTATTTCCTTTTGCTTTCGTAAGATGTTAATATGTGTATTATGATAGAACTGGGTTCGTCGTCAAGGCTTCTCTAAAGTCTGCAAATTGTAAAGTAGGAATTTTGTCCGTCTTTGAAAAGGCTAATCTTGTAAAGCCATTTTGGCCTCCAGAATAGTGTTTTTAGAATTTGAAACCTTGTTTTGCCAAAGAATTTACTCCTTTTGTTGCTCTTCATGCATGAATGGTTACCTGTTTCCCTTTTTTAAGTCAAAGAAGTGTCTGGGTTTTTTTACTTGTCTTTGGGGCAACAAAGTAATTTATTCCAGGTACATAGAGTGCTCTTTGCTAGTTGTATGTGGATGTGACTACCTAGAGAAATTTATGTGAGTGTGGGGCAATTGAATATGAAGATCTCAACAGTGTTATGTGATTAGTCTCATTTCTTGATGACAGTAGATTTTTGCTGCTAGTAGGGGCAGTGTATTTTAATCTGAACCTTGCTGGTCCCTTCCAGCCATACTTCAGATACTTCTAGTAATAATTGGAATGCTTTATGTTTTTGTTAAGAAAAGACATGCTTGTGTATTTGCACTTTTTGTTACAACTCCAGAGCAGCTGTCCTAACCTAAGTCAACCTGTCAGTCTGAGTTTTCTTACTGCTTTAAAATATTAGATTTAGTCTGCTCAATGTGGAGTAACAGTGTTTCCCCCTGTAGGCCTTAAAAGCATATTGACACAATGAGAATGCAATACTTCCACTAAATTCTGAATTGAGTTTTGCTTTGAAAGTGTTGAAAGAGATAAAACAGAACACATTAAAAATTGCTAGATGGTTCCTGGGCTGTTGTTTGAGATAAGCCCTGGATTTGTCGAAGTTACTTGTTATGGTTGTGACTTTACAGAACGATCGTGTGTTTTAGGTGGAACAGCTCTCTTTTTTTTTTTTTTTTTTCTAAATAGCCTTGAAATAAGAAAGACTTAATCTGTGCAGCAGACCACTTTACATAATCTTCTATGTTTTCAGTTAATTTTAAAAGGAGGCTACTTCAACAGAATAGTGATGAAAACTCCCCTGAAATTACATGGACTACTATTAGTCTTTTATTTTACACAGTGAATGAAAAGTATACTTGCTTTCTGTCGTTTTAGCATCAAAATACCTCGATTTCTGATACTGTTTTCTGTGTGCCACTTTGAAAAGATGTACTGTCACTGCTTATAGGGAGAGGAGGCTTAAAGATGACAGAGGCTGTACCAGTGACTTTATAAAAAATTTTTAAAAGACTTTTTAGCTGAACCACTGCATGAGCCATCTCTTTACCATACCTATGGTCACATTTTCCTACTTTTGACATATCTCAGCATTTCTGTATTTTCCTGTGACAAAGGCTGATGTTGATAGATCTAAAGTAACAGTCTTTTGGCAGCCCTGGGTACAGCATGAAATAGATAATTCACTAATGCAGAGTGTTATGCTGGATGTTTTCCTACTGACCTCCTGCTTATGTTTTAATGAAATGCAGATGCATTATAACCCAGCTCTTGTTGAACAGAATCAGCTGTAAGATGCACCAGCTCTGTAGATGTGTTATCCTGCACTTACAAATGTCATTCTCACTAATAGTTTGCCTTTGTATTTAAGATCATATTTTTAAATCTAAGTAATTAAAACCTGCACACATGTACTGAAGTAATTCAAGAAGTGATACTGGCTATTTTAGAGAGATATTCTTGCAGCAGCTAGGACAGGCTTGCTCATTTCTGGTGTGGATGTCCATGTGGAGCTGCTCCCTCAGAGAAGCAGGAAATAGCTGCTGTTCAAGAGCAGGCAGGCTATTAGTCACAGCTCAGCATCTTGCAGGATGCTGGAGTACTCCCACTGTTTGCAGCACCCTGTTAACTTCCATGTGTTAAGTGCTGTCTGACTTAATAGGAATGTATAGCACCTCTTCCATCTTCCCTGACCACGCAGTCAACACTAGGAGGTGGGTCGGGATAGAAGAGAGCACTAGAGATGTGTAATGCAAGAGCAAGCAGTGGGCTTGAAAGTGTGAGGCTTCCAGTTGGACTCAATGATCATAAAGATCTTTTCCAACCTAAATAATTCTGATTCATGAGTCTGTGTATGAAGGTTTCCCAGTTTCCTTTTTTAGAAGGAAATATAGTGCTTCAACAAAACTGATGAGAACAATTCTGTTTCCCCTCATGGCAGCATCTCATTGCTTAAAGCTGTATACAGCAAATCCATGTGCTCAGAACTGATCTAGCTCAGGGCTTAGCCAGCTGAACCCACTTCGAAGTGGTCTTTCACAAATTTATATGAACAAAACAGTAAGAGAATATAATTTACTCAGCTGCACTTAATTACAGTGTAGGTTAGTGCTGGTGGATCTTTGTGTCTTCTGGCATCTGTGAGTTCAACAGCAGTGCAGGTTTGCTTGTGTCTCAGTGGTGATATTGCTGGTTGTCTTGGGTCAGTAAAAGGAGTAATTAGAAGTGAGTGATTCAGACTCAGCAGACTTCTTCCTGGGTCAGAGTTGTGACATGGCTTGACCTTTACCTCCCTGGCACTGGGATGTTCATTTGTAACCTTTAGTGTATTTGGACAATAGGTTTGTAATGATACACAGTGGAGGGAGAAAAATAAAGTTCTTCTAATCCTGTACAGAAAGCTTGATCTGTGATCTGTCTTAATAACTGCTGAGTTTCTGAATGAGGAGGTCAGTTATTGTTTCATAAAACCTTTATGGTTTTTTTTTTTTTAGCAAATACCAAGTCTTCATGAGTTTTTCAGTATTAGAGTTTTAGTCTTCTGATGAAATAAAATGATTGCTTAGCCTAAAATGTGATTATACTTCTTACTAAGTTCAGGTAATTCACAGAAACGGGTGGTTTGGAAGCAATTTGGAGATCAGTTGTGACGTCTGTCCCAGAATTTATTCAGGAGTGATGTATAAGGATTATAGGATCTGTTTCTCTGAAGCTGACTAAAAGTGGTAGCAAAGGGAGAAGAGGGAATGAGGGCAGAAGGAATAACTGGAGCCAAGGTGCAGGTTTAAACTTTCCTCTATTATATGTCATCAACCTTCCTTGAACAAGAAAAGAACAGCATTCTCAGGAAAGTTCAGTAGTGCTGATTTTCAGTCTAAAAGAGGTGGGGAAAGTGTTATCTCTGAAAAGGACAGTATTTTTTCCCTGTTTCACTGTTGCACTGGCTCATCCAGCTCACTTGGTTTGAGGATTCATGCTCAGGGAAGCTCAGTGGACTAAACTACACATAAATACCTTCTATTGTCAAACTAGCTTTTGTGTCTGAAGGATTACTGTCAGGTGATTTAACACAGAAGAATACTAATGTGCTTCTTAAAGTTCAAAATATATGAAGTATTTACATGTGAAATACTAAGCATTTTGAGAAGTGGAGCTGATTCTGTACAGTGTCTTTAAATTTCTAGAGGGATTTTCAAATATCCCAGTGGTGTGGATCTGCTGGAGTTTGAGGTTGGCTCTTGTTTTCCTTGTGCAGGATAAGTGAACATCAGAGATTGTGTATTGTTTGTTTTTCTTAATTAGGTGTAGTAATATAGTAGTAATCAGTGGATTGAAACAGGAAATGTTTTAAATTCATTTGTAACTAGTTTGCATAAGCCAGAAGATCATGTGTTGCATGTTAGCTGGGATAAAGTTCTTTTTAAGCTCATTAGCATACGAGAAAATGGTTGACAGAACTCTGATAGCAGAGATAGAATACTAACAGCAGATATGTTACCTGGAAAGTAGGGGGAAGTGCATGAACACTCAAAAATATATGCATGTATATATATAAAAACTGCCTGTAAATGGGTATATCAACAAAGTAAAATCCTCTGCCTACTTTCAGTAGGATTTCCAAGTTGTGGATGCCCCATCCCTGGAGGTGTTGAAGGCCAGGTTGGATGGGGCTCTGATCAACCTGGTCTGGTTAAAGGTGTCCAAGGGGATTGGTCTTTAAGGTCCCTTCCAACCCACACCATCCTGTAATTCTGCATGACCGCCTATCCTATGTTTCTCACTTCACGCAGAAGCAATGGTTGTGCTCCCTGTGGTGCTGCTTAGAGATATTCAAGTTTTTCTCATAATGTATCTAGCTAAACCTGGTTTATACTGGTATTTCTTAATACAGATTTGTATAAACATCTGAGTTACTTCACATTCAGGGGCTGTAATGGAGACAGACCACAATAGAAGTCAAAAGTATGATTGTTTAAGCTGATTTTTTTCACTTTCTTGCTTATCTGGTGCTGCTAACTACAATAACATCTTGGAGAATGCTGGCTGACAAGCAAACTGGCTTGCTTCCGTTTCTGTTTAGAGTTGAACAGCTGAATAGCAAATGACAGTTCCCATCACAAGTCTTGTAATATAACATGTAGTGTTAGTACTGGGCATCCATTCCCCTGGTTTATGTTGAGGCAGTTACATTTCCATGGTCCTTTAAGTGCTGATAGACTCACCATTTGAGGCAAATTCAGCATCAGGTTGGTGCATCCCAGTCTCGAGACTGAGACAAAGATGTTGTAAACAAATCTGTCTTATCACATGGCTTTTTTTCATGTTGAAGTCTGTAAAATCTTGTGTAATATCCTCATTCTGTGTTCATCTTTTGAAGAAAATAGGAAAGGGGTAGTTTAATTGTTAAGAGCTGTACACACTCAAATTTCGCTTTCTTCCTTCTTACACTCTACAGAAGAATATCTCACTGAGGTAAAATAGGTTGTAACATGTAGTGAAGAGGAGAAACTGCCGTTTTAATTAATTAATGTTTCAGAATATTCCACGTCCTTATTTTTTCAGTGTTAGTGAAATGATAGCCAGTAAAATAGATTATCATGGCAATAAAACCTGAAAAATTCCAGCACTGTCTTTTAGACCAGGCAGATGAGAACTTGTTTCAAGGTAGCATTTACAGCCAGGGGATATGACTCATTCTACAAGCGTGAATGGACATGTGAAACCACCTACAGTTTCCAGTAAAGCACCTAACCACCAGTTCAAGTCCAAACGTGATTGGAGATGCTATTCTTAGTCTTCCAAGTGCTGTAAAGGTACCACTGAGTAATGTCAAGCTGTGTGGCTAGTACTAAAAGTATATTTTCACATTTTTATGTGTAAATTTGGAAAGTTTGTCTATGCAAACAAGGTAATTGAGCAGTTATGTTACTTACCTGGCACCACCCAGAATACAGAAACACTGGCTCGAGACTTACATTCTCTTCTAGGTCAGTTTAACTGATTTTCCTTACAACACGTGAGACATCTTTAGCATATGTTCTGTAATCAGAATGTATTGTTTTGCCTAATACAGAAGGAAATTCTTACATGGTAAAGTAGTTTATAAGGAATATGATTTTTGAAAACTGGTTTTAAGGGCCAGCTGGATCTTCATTCTGTCTCATACAGTATGTCATTGCTAGGAGCTAAAGTACAAATGAGCTGATAGAAATGAAGTGGGAGGTGATTTGTGTACACACTTGATGTATGGAATGTACTGGCTTTATCATATGAGAGCAAGGAGAGAACTTTAATTCATGAAGAAGATAATATCTAGTCTTATGAGGTGTCTGGTTTTGGAAGTTAATGAATGGCATTGGCATTTTCCTTCTAGCCAGTCTAATAAATCATAACATTTGACTCTGAAATGAATTGCATCTATACACTTAAAAATAGCAGTTGGCTTTAAGTCTTGTCAGGCAGATGTACTGGAGATACGTCTCTAATGATCCTGTTTTTCAGCATTGGCAGAACTGCACAACTGAGAAGTATCAGTTTTCCCCACTCCTTGTCATTTAGATGTGTGGGTGCTGTGCTGTCTCAGGTCATCATGGGATGCTTTTGTTTAATGTATTTTGAACAGGTCTTGAGATTTGCTTTTATGATACCCCCTTCTTTCAGCAGACTTGGTGAGCAGACTAATATGCAACAGTGGCTTGAGATAGACAAACATGAACATTTAATGCCTTGCAAAGCATTTCACTGTCTGCTGCAGGTCTTGGCCCTGCACACAAGGTAAACAAAACTTGAGCTCATCTGATCTTTATGTTCCTGGTGGACATCAGCAGATGTTCAGAAGCTGTTCCACGAGCTGGCTGAACATCCCTGTTTACAGAGGGACACTGAGGTGGGCAGCCAAGGGGAGCAGCAGCTGCAACATTTCACAACATGCAGTGAAAGCCGGGGCTCAAAGTAGGCAGCCACAGCCAAGCACTTCGCAAGGGCACTTCCTTACTTATAGGATTAAAAGAAAAAAGCATTGGTGTCTGCCACAAATCTTTCTGGAGTGAAGTATTTAAGATGAGAATTATGCCTGAGAAGCTTTCCTTCAGTGGCTCTGAAAGCAGGTCTCCACAGGTAGCTAAAACTGGAGACGTGTCTTGTCTAAGTGTTCTGACTTAAGCATGTGATTTCCCCCGTGTTGTGGTGCTGTACAAAGCTGTGTTAGGACATGCATCCACTCCCCTTTGTGTGTCCTTATTAACCACGTGTACTTTACACATTTATGGGGCTGTGTTTATAGTGGGCACCAGCATTATACTGAGAAGGCAGCTCTTCTTTTCCTTTCTCTATGGTCAGGTGTAAAGCTTACCTGTAAGTATTTGTAAATTCTTTAAAGGGGCTGTAATTAATTAATTAATGTCATAGTACAAACATGTAATTGACTATTCATGTGTCTAGAAGTATTCTTTTTAATTATAGTTCACTCCATCTTAAATTCGGGTCTTTTTTCCACTTCAGCTGCTCAAGCTCTGGTTATTCACTGTGCAAAAACAATTAGTTTCTAGCATTACATTAGAAATTGCTAAGAAAGGATTGCAGGCTTTCTTTAATGTTATTTCCAACTGATGGAGCTGAAAGAACAAGTTTTTTTTAAAAAGAGAGTAGCAAACAAATGGAAAAAATGCCACTGTTGTAGGTAAACAAGCACACTAATGATCACTGATTTCTTTTTCTTTTTTTCTCTCTGAAAACATTTGTGTAGGGATGTGAAGTAATCTTGGTATCCAAGTACATTCCTTTTGAATTGAACTTGATTATCATTATAATCTCCAAATAAGAAGACTATTCTAGCCAGCTTTATATAAATGTGAGCAAACATTTCAATTTAGTTATGTGTCTTTGTCATGAAGAAGAGTTATACATAGCTCTCAGTGAACCAGTTGCATAGGCAGAAAGTCTTTCTAGGTTTCTTCCCCTCAAAAAAAAAAAAGAGAATTAAGTACTTTAGATAGAAAGTCCTGTTCTACGAGTCGACATACAAAGATATTGCTCAGTGAAATGATGTATTCTTATCCCATCTAGGACACATGGGTTACTGGAATCAGAAGCAAATAATGGATAGTAAGCATTTACATTGTTTTATAATTTGTCTGGAGGTTTGGCATGAGCCTGTGAATCTTGTTCACTTGTGAAATGATCTCTGGCATAAGCTTATCTTAGGTGGGTTAGATGTGGTCTTCTAGATGTTAGTGAATTTTCTGTGTGAATTTTGTTGCTTTTTGAGGGTGTTTTCTTTGACTTCTCTGAAAAAATAAGGAGGGAGGACAAGACATATTTGGATATAGTCTGCAATCCTATTCTTGGAAAATAAGAAGCAAATTTATACATACCTGCAAATGTGCGGGGGAAATGTTAATGTATTGTGGGCTTGAAGAACCAGACAAAAAATGAGAACGACTGAGGTGGATATTGGCAAACAGGAATGTTGAGACAGAACTGAAACCCTGTGAAAGTGCCTGGAAATGGCAGTAGCTGTTTATCATAATTATAGTGTTGCTTCTCATATTGTACAGAAGTCTTACCATGATTTAATCATCTCTCTGTGTACAGTGCTGAATAAAGTAATGCATGTTTTAAATTGCATCATCTTTCTATATCACTTGCTCCACACCGCTTTTCCAGCTGGGACCTCTTCCTGCACTTGTGATGAAGGGAAAAATATGAAGTAATCTGAGTGGGGTATTAAATCTTACCAAAAAGAAATGGGCATCTTTTCTGCCTCATAACGCTGATGGTGTGGCCCACAACAAAAGGATTTGTTTCAAAGAACTGTACCCTTACTTGCTTTAATACTGATGTGCGATTGCTCTTTGTGCTGGCACAGCAGCTGCTGCCGGTGCTTGGCTCTTCCAGAAGGGTATGGCTGATGTTATTTGTGTTCTCTGGGTAGGAAAGGACTAATTGTCACCTTAGGACAAAGGGAGATTGACTGTTTTTTTTAGGGAGTTTTGTTGTGTTTGTTACAAAAGAAATCCAAACCAGTTATGAAAGCTGAGGCAGGTCTGTTAACAGTTCTCTACAAAAGTGGTTTGATTTTGCACATTTTCAGTTCCTTACTGTGTTGAAGAATATTTAGATAAGGTACTTTGGGGGAGTTTCAGTGGAATAAGAGAAGGGGAAGGATGTAATTTCTGGTCAGAAGGGTTGTGTTGTTCTTGCATACGGGAAGTGTTTAGCAATAATCTGCTCTATGTTCAGAAATAGGGACATTACGGCTAATATGTGGCATAAATATAACAAAGATTGACTCCTGAAGTAACATGTATTTTTTTTCTTCTGTTACAATTGCTAATCTCAGGCACTCACTATTACTGAGTCCTGATAAAACAGATTTCCTTGAGCTGCATACCTCTAGAGTGGGAAAGTTAGCCATGTTCAGAACTCTTCTAAGATAAATTTGTCAGAAGAAAGACTTGAGTAACCTTGAGCTTATGACTTGGACATAAAATTCAAATGAGGTTTCATAATGTCAGGCTGCATCTGTTCTTTTCTTGTGTAACAAATTTTGTGTTGGCTGTTGTGTGGTTTCACACTCTGGTCCTGTTGGACAAGTAGCATTTATTCTCATTGAAATAATGAAGCAGCCTCAAAGAAATTACTGGGGCTTAAGTGATACCACAGTATTTTGTTATCTGCTGTGCAGGTGTTTCTTTTGTGATCGCCCCAGAAGTGATAGTGTGTATACATAAGGCAGTGTAGCCTGACCTGCTTCCTCAGACATGCCAGGCTGAGCTCCTGACTGTGGGACCTTGGGTGTCTTGAAGCACCTCTATGAGCACTTAATTAAGCTTGTAATTAATTTTTTTTCCTGTTTTTCAGAGAATCAGGGCCGTGGCCCTTTCCCTAGTTTGGGGGAAGGAGGAGGTGCAGGAGAAGATAAGAAGCTAAAACTTAGTGGCTATGTTTGACTTCTGAATTGGGAGAAAGGTGGTTTCCCAAGAGCAAACTGGATGTTGGTACCTCTTGGCAGCTGTGAACTGGAAACAGACTGTGCAGAACTGCATTTGCCCAGATTTACTCACTGTACTTTCTGCAGTTTTCTTCCGTCTTCTTCATCAGTTCTTCAAATACTTGCTTCAGACAGATTACTCTGTCCTGTGATCAGAAGACATTGGGTTCATTCATTGTTCTTAGTCCAATCATTAGTGGGTTCCAGACCATTGTTGTATAGAAAGTAGTGCATAATGTGTTTTTCAGCCAATCTTAAGATGCTTTCTGTAACTAAAAGAAAGTAGTATGAGCAGCAGCAGTGAAGAACGTTGAAGAATCACTTGGGCAAAGCAAATAACACTGAACAAATCACTCTGGTTTGTAGGGTTTGCAGTGTCATGAATATATTTGCCTTGTAACTTCACTTGACAGTCTTTGCTCTCCCTTCATGGCTTAAAGATTTAATGTTTCCATCATGCTACTTGAGTTAAGCAGACTTGCTCTGTTTAAATAGTGCTGATAAGTCATGAAAGCAAATGACTTGTCTTTCCTTGTTTTCACCAGAAATGTTTATTTGGGTTTTTTTAAGCCTCTGTAAAGATAGGGAAAATAGCATTGCACGTAAGCTGTAGATTATGTAGAGCTTGAGAAAAGTTGGTGGATGTCTGTTTGGTGAGAGAGGTTGAAAACTATTTTGAGGTGTAGTGTGAGAATCTTGACACTGCCTGATGAAGGAGTCATCTGTCTTTGTACTTTGCTCTAGGAGTTCCTCCTTAAAAGGTGCCTCTGGTTAGTATGTGGGTTTTGTTTCTTCTAATAGTCATGAACTGAAGGAACATGTTTTCATGACCTTTTTTTCCCCTGCTACCAAGAACAGAACAAATTCCTCCGTTGTTCTCTTTCATTTTCCACGCTTTTAGGCATTTTGCCCCTTAAATTGTGTATGCTTTTAGAAGCACAACCAGAACAATAGTGCACTTGACTTTCAGAGCTGCCCAGACAGTGGAAAATCAACAATTTATAATGGCTGATCACAGTATTTGAACTCCCCAAATTCAAGCACCGGTTACCAGAGAGATAATCAAAATGAAGGGTTTGGATTTATTTTCAGTAGTTTTATGTAAGAATTTTACCTTTGTAGCTTGGTTTTCAGAGTAGTTTGTTGGTTTGTGCTATTTGATAACTAAAAAAAACAGTGTATCATCTCTGTCATTTGGGATCAGAGGCTTAAAGTTTACCTCAAGAACTGAAGAGCGTAGGTCAGATATAATTGAGAATTGTAACATGCAGCTTTCTGCTAATTGCTTGTTATCAGATTTTGTTACCTCTTGCATTTCATATTTTTTATTTTAATCAGTGTTCTGTGCTAAAAGGTAAAATGGCTGCAGTTTGTTTGATGTTGCCTAATTCCAAAAATCAAATCACATTATTGTATTTTGGTTTAAATACCCTGGCATTGAACACTGTCAGCCAGTGGTTCACTGGCATGTTGTTATTTGCAATGAGGAACTTGTCTGACAGAATTGGTTTTCATGACAGTGGGAACCTCCCAAGTAGTGCACTTGGTTTTGAGATGAATGTCAATCTATTCAGTACTCTGGGCTTGGACTCTGGATCTACTGTGTAGGTGAATCTGAAGAAAAATAAATATTCACTGAAGTTGCAGAAAGTAATTTTGATCTGGAGTAGTATTAACTTTCTGAAATAGTCATTTCTCATACCATCTGTGTTCACTCACCAACTGTAGATCTTCACAGATTGTGTTCCTTTTCAACCTGTCAATCACTATCAGTTACTCTGAGGTTTAAATTACCTGCTGTAGCAATTTGAATAGTCCTTGAAGGAGGACAGGCAGAGAGGAGAATAAACATCCATCTTAGATGATGTTGTGGTTTAACCCCAGCCAGCAAATCAGCCCCACACAGCTGCTCACTCACTTCCTGCCCTGCAGTGGGATGGGGGGAGAGTATCTCAACTCAGGGGTTGAGGTAAAGACAGTTTCAGAGTGAAGGCAAAAGCTGCTCACACAAGCAAAGCAAAAGTAGGAATTGATTCACTGCTTCCCATGGGCAGGCAGGTGTTCAGCCATCCCCAGGAGAGCAGGGCCCCATCACGCGTGACGGTGGCTTGGGAAGACAAATGCCATCACTCCCAACAGTCCTCCCTCCCTCTTCCTTCCCCCAGCTGTGTCCCTTCCCATCCCGTTGTGCACCCCCCTCCCACTCAGGGTGGTGTGAGAGGCAGAAAAGGCCTTGACTGTGTAAGCTGTGCTCAGCAATAATGAAAACATTGTTTTCAGTACAGACCCATACTAGACTGTGATAAAAATTAACTCTATCCCAGACAAAACCAGCACATGTGAAATGAATTTCAGGACAGTTTAATGTTGGCAAGCATTGACAGTATTAGAACTTGCTTCTCTAGTCAGGCTGCAAGCTTGTACCTCTGCAAAATAATAAACCATAAATGAAATCTGAATGACGTTTGACCACTTGGATGAGACAAGCCCTCACCCTGCAGTATTTCTTGAGCAGATGGTTCATCAACATTATGCACAGAAGATGGGAGCGTGTATGAGTGCTGTCACAACGCTCTTCAGTATCGTTCTGTAGAACTTGCTGATCCACAGTTGGGTTTATTTTACTTCTGCAGCTCATACACTTGTGTGTAGGGGTGATGCAGTGTGAGTTAGCAGTTTGCATCTGTGTTGCCACCCAGGAGGCACGTGCTGAAGTCCTGCAGTGGAGATGATGGTGTGCAAAACACTTTGTATGCCAAGGACTCGAACCTGAGTGGAACTTCAAAAATTTTAAACTGTGAGAAACTTGTTTGCTTCAGTGACAAGACTTAGTTGGAAAGCATCACTTAAAGTTTTGTTTTCTTGATTCCTCGTGAGTAAAGATTTTTACAAATCAGCTTAGTACACAGTAAGTGACATTTTTTCTGTTATGTCTTTACAGGAGTACCAAAGTCGGATCTTCTGCATACAAGATCTTTAAGGGGGCACAGAGACTGCTTTGAAAAATACCACTTAATAGCAAATCAGGACTGTCCACGTTCAAAGCTCTCTAAAAGTCCATATGCAGAAGTAAAAAATATCTTGAGCAAAAAAATTAACTGGATCATACAGTACGCACAAAACAAGGATTTAGACTCTGATTCTGAAAGCTCAAAAACATCCCAACACCAGCTTTTTAGCTTCAGACATCAGACTGATAGAAAATTACTCCCACAGTTTGACTCCCCAGTACCTAGATACTCTGCAAAATGGATAGATGGGAAATCTGGAGGCATCTCAAGCTGCTCACAAACTCTTCTGGAACAAAGAGAATCCCCTGATTTCAGACTTGGTGCTACCTTCTGTTGCAGCGGTGTTTTGTGGTCTAAGCACAATCAGGTCCAGAAAACTGAGAAAGCTGAAGGTGATTCACTTGCCAGCGTTCGTAGGAGGCATCCTCAATACAGCAAGGAAGAACGTGAGTATTTGTCTATTCACACACAGCAAGGGCATTTTTATATGACCACTTATTAGCCCCACAGAGCATTAATTGTCATTCTCAAATCCAGGATGTAAAATCTGTGAAGAAAAAGGCTATATGGCCAAACAAAGAGTGTGGAAGGTTTGGTTGGTGTTTTTAATTTTCCTCTTAGCTCTGCCCCGGTGTTACACAAGATGTGTCTGATTTATGCAGCAAAGGCCACTTCAGTATGGCATTCCTGGGAGTTGCACAGTCCTGCCTGTGGAGGTTACTCAGCTCCTGCAAATCTCTAACTGAAATTGTGCAGGGCCCTAAGTTATATTTTAGAGAGAGTAGTTGCCCCAAGCAACAGGGGAAATTAGAGGTAAAGGAGCAGAGCCAACGTGTGAAACCTAAAAAGTGAAACAGTCTTAATAGTAACAGACTTCCCTTGTGAATTTTACTGGATTTTTTTCCTTGTTTATTCAGCACAAGAAAATGTGAATACCCTTGTGCCACCATGTCTTCTTAAAGGCTGTAGCAGTAGACCTGAGTAATTTTCTTATGACTGTGGTGATATTGAAAATAATTCTTATTTAAGAAGAAAGTCACTAGAAGAAATCTTTAGGAAAATCTAGGATATTCTAGTGTCTCTGGAATCAGCCTACATGAACTGTATTAGGTCTAGATTCCTACATATGTCTGCAGTTACCATCCTTATTTTAGAACAGTACTTGGTCCTAAATGGAAGTAAATCCACTCTTACTTTTGTAGAGGAGGAAAGTAATTGGAGAGGCTTTCTGAATTTCAAAAGACTTGAGAAAGAAAACAAAATATTCCATTGAAAAACAGATGGTAGAAAACAAGGTAACAATGGAATTTGGAATGTTAGAAGACAGGTATGGTATAAAGTTGGAATTGGCTTCTTATGCTCCCATTTTTTTAACAAACTGACAAATCTGTCCTTGCAAAGTTGAGTCATTTCTCATTATTTGTAAAACTTACTTAACCGCTGTATGGTGTGTCATGTTGCATTTGCAGTGAATGAGTAGCCTTAAAGCCATAAATCAAAGCAGATACACTGGGCAGTTTGACCACCTGTCTTGCTGCAGTAATAAATTGGGATTGCATAAATCAGGACAGCAGTTAACAGAGGAATTATGAAAGCTTGACCTGGTTTATGGGGTCGTCTGACTGAAGTTAGTGACTTGGAATTTCTCTCTCTAATCTTTATTTCAAGACAGGGGGACATAAAGGTGCTTTAAGCATGGCAAAAGTTGGGGTTTTTTCTTCTGTTATGACTGCATAATGCACTTTTGAGGTATTTTTCCTAGTATTATGTTGTATTTACCTTCAAAAGACATTCATTTGGAGACTCTATGATTATATAAAGTTTATATGTGAAAGGAAAAGTCAGACTGCCAGAATGAGGTACCTTCTTATTGCAGTACTTCCACTCTAATGACATAGCTATCTACTGAAAAAAAAGAAATATTAATACAACTAAATAGCTTGGCCAGTATTTCTTTGATTTACCTCAGCTATGGATAAAATAATATTTTATCATTTAAATCCAGTGTTCTGTTCTGTTTTCCCTTTCCCTTATGTGTCAGAATAGTGTGACATGAAAGAGTCCTGTCCCAAAACACACACATGAAATGTGTGAACCAGCCTGTCTGCTAGCTGATAAAGTGTTGATGAAAATAATGAAGAAATGAGAAGTGACATCCTGCCACAAGGTGTAAAAGGGGGGATAAAATATTGAAATATTTAACTTTCAATTACTATATTAAATTCTGTCAGGGTTTTCATGAAGCTTAAAGGGTGGTAAGATGTGAGAAGGGGCTTTTCAGCTGTGTTGGTAGCTGAAGGAGCACCCCTGTACCTGGCTGATGGAGCAGGGAGGTGAATTCTGTTGCACTCTGAACTGGAGTTATGTCTTGAGTTCCAGCAAGGCTGTTCTACTGCCAGCTTCTTTGGTTTGCCAGTACTGTCAGCAAGTTAACATCCCACAGCTGCAAGCTGTGAGAAAGTTTGAAAAAGAAGGCTTAGGATAATCAAATAATCCTGTGAGTAGGTAAAACCCATCTCTTTCAGAACTTGAAGCTTTAAATTTGCCACATAGAAACCTCTTGCACTGGGAAATCTCTGAAAAAAAAGCTGCGGTGTAGGTTTTTCATAAGTATTCAGTGAGAGCTTTGCTAAGCTGCAGGAGAAACAGCTCAGTTGAAGTTTAAAACCAGTATTTTAAAATTACAAGGTCTTAAAGCCTGTTTCAGTGCCCTGTATCCTCCCGTGGTTGTCAGGATTGTTGCTTTTCACCACTCTGCCAAGGTATCTCAGCAGCAGGCGTGGCACCACATGTACCCACCACTGCAGGGTTGAGGGATTTCTAGGAAATAAGCCAGTGCTCCCCTGCTTGCTGCTGCTGATCAGGGGGAGGGTAGAATACTTTCACAAGTTTCTCCTTTGAGACTTAATGTGTATTTTTTACAAGGATGATCACTGCACACAACCTGAGATACAGAAGGACTTTTGAAGGATGCAGAGGATCTTTTAGTTCTCACTAAGCACAGAAGGAAATGTATTTTTGTACACTGATCCTCATGTCAAACCAGGATTTTTCTTCATTTGTCACTGAAGTACTAAGTGGAAACTGTCTATATTATTCATGTATGTATAAAGCACAGAACTTGATATCCAAAAGAGGTAGCCACATGCTGAAAATGCTGTCAGGAAGCTGCTTCCTCCAGACTCGCAAACGTACCACAAGTGACCTTGGAGTTGTCCACTTGCCCACAATTAAACAGATGTGCTTGCCGGGTTTCCCCTGGGGAAATCCCATCTTGTGGTCTGAGGAAGGTGAAGCATTTAAAGGTTCTAGCATTTAAATGTTCAAGCAGTTCTAGTACTGGATCCAATTCTGCTCTTTTGAGGGCTTGAATTTCAACTTTTTGACATTGAAGAGGGGGCTTTTTTATGGAGTAAATCCTTGTCTGTGTCATCATTAAAAACAGAATTTTCAAACTTTCCACAAATGGTGGATAAATAATGTTGCCTCTGACTTACCACCACACATCTGTTGGTTATTAGGATGCCAGTAGGAAAAAATTGAAGAAAACAGAAGTTTGCTTAGGGATGCTTACGTGACTTTGGTAGTTGTAATAACAGATTTTATTCTTGCAGTGACTACAATGACTCCAGGAGAGTTAAAGCAACTTAATGAAAAACTGCTCAAGCAAATCCAGGGTGAGAATTTTTCAGTACTTTTTGGTTTGGGTTTGTGGTGCTTTGTAATAAAAAAAGTCTGGCTTTAAAAAAACACATTTTGATTGCCTTCTCAGTTAAGCTTTGAACTGAAATCTTTTGTTTTTACATGGACGTGTGACGTATAGAGATTTCTATGTGCTGTTATTATGTAACCTGCTTTTGTGTTGCAAACTGGCCAGGATTTTCTTTAAGATTTTGACTGGAATCATAGAATCATCAAGATTGGAAAAGACCCTTAAGATCATCAAGTCCAACCATTAACCCAGCAGTAGCAAGTCCGCCACTAAACCGTGTCCCTCAGTGCCACATTTTTTAAATACCTCGAGAGATGGTGACTCCACTACTGCTGTAGGAAGCCTGTTCCAGGATTCTACAGCCCTTTCCATTAAGGGATATTTCTTAATATTTAGTCTAAATTTCTACTGGTGCAACTTGAGGCTGTTGCCTCCTGTGCTATCACTTCTTACCAGGAGAAGAGACTGACCTCCACCTGGGGGTAGTCTCAGGTAGTTGTAGAGAGCAAAAAGATCCCACCTGAGCATCCTTTTCTGCAAGCTAAGTACCCCACGCTCCCTCAGCTGCTCCTCGTAGGACTTTGTGCTCCAGACCCTCCCCAGCTCTGCTGTCCTTCGCTGGACTCACTCCAGCACCTCAATGTCTTTCTTGTAGTGAGGGGACCAAAACTGGATACAGGATTTGAGGTGCAGCCTCACCAGTGCTGAGTACAGAGTCGCTGCTCCTCCCTGCTGGCCACACTATTGCCGATACAGCCAGAGTCAGCTCTGTTTTGAGTTATAAACTGCTCCACCTTGGCACAGGTCACCTAAAACCAGAAACTAATCATCCTGTTCAGTTTCCCATGCCTGTATTCCCAGGCATACAGAGCTGTTCTGGAACCAGAAAAAGCAGTGTCCTTCTTCATGAGCCCACTTAAATAAATACCTGCGCCTCTTTTTGTCTGTCACCGTTTCTTAGCTCTGTGACAGCACAGGGACCAAGGGCATTAACCTGCTGATGTTCTTGCAGATGTGTTTGAAGAGCTGACACAGCAGGTGCAGGAGAAGGACTCTCTGGCCTCAGAGCTCAACGTGCGTCACATCGCGATCGAGCAGCTGCTGAAGAACTGCTCCAAACTGCCCTGTCTGCAGATGGGCCGAGCGGGGATGAAATCCAATGTCCCCATATGAAGGGATGCAGCTTCTGTGCCCCTGTAGGGCCAACTGTCCCTAACAGCTTTGGTAACCATTAAGTACAGTTGCACATGTATTTAGAAGCTTTTGAGAGAACGTGGGCAGCTTTCTCTTTGCATTCATAATCCATGATGAGTCTTACTCCACTTTATTTTTAACAAAAAGGACAAATATTTTAGGTATTAAAATTTACTGTAATAAGGTTTATTCACACTTGAGGATTATTATTTTTTCCCCCATACCTACACATGAGGCTTGAGATGAATTCTGGATTTTGTTTGTAATGCAATTGTTTCTAGCAAAGAATGACCTGAAGCCCATAAACCTGCCTCCTTCATACAGCAGAAAAAGTAAAGATTTGAGTTTTGATCAGGTCTGATCATGTTACATCCAAGAGAGCTTTAAGGGGAGAACAGTATTAATAAAACTCATGTTTTCTTATTTATTATGAGCAATATTTTATTATTGAAGTTTTATACTAAATAAATATCACTATTTTAGGTACTTTTCCAAATCTCTTTATAAAATGTCTGAATTACTCTATGTAATGTTTATGCCTTGTGTATGATTGTTTATCCTTTTTCAGGTCTGTATCTTTCATGATACAATTTTAAAAAAATACTGTTTCCCAAAGAGATGAATTTCATGTGTTAAAGAAAAAAAACTCTAATGATGTATCACTTATTTTTATCAGCTTTATAACTGAAGAATTTGGTTCATGAGATGTTTTAAAAAAAGCACAACACTTCCTTTAAATTAAAAAAAACCCCACCATACTTTGGTTTTAATGCATAGAAGTTGAAGTTGTTTTATATGTGTGACATTTTCAATGCTGAAAAATTCCTTTGACGAAACTCAATAAATTTGTAATACTACATTGCCTTCTTATGATTTCATTATAAAGTTGACTCAGACAGTGGTAAAGTGTTCTAATTTTGAAATGCAAGTAGTAACGATACATTCCAAAACAGAACAGCCTCTGCTTTTTTGAACTTCTATCAGTCTACCATGACAAGAAATCTCAGTCTTTGCCAAAAATTCTGCAAAGCTGCATTTGAGTAAGTAAATGTTGCTGAGTTGCACTGGAAAGATCAGGGGGAGGAGGGAGGTGGAAGATGCAGGCACACATACACAGAAGTTAAAAGCTTTTATGCTTTTACCTCTTGAAGTGAAAGCAAGGAGTAACTTGCATAACTGAGCTGAAGGAGTGACTAGCATGAAGAAAGGAGTAGGCTTGATTTTTAAAATCAAGCTGAGAAGCTGAAGTTCAGAGTAGGTTTATGGATTGGCCTACATATTGTGGTACCTGCGTGACATAGAAGAAGTTGTTTTTATGACTTCATTGTTTTTGGTTTTTTTTCCATATTCTCCAGCTGTTCCAAAGTCCCTCCAGAAACCCATGAGCAGGGCCTTGAACTTGCCTAGGTATTTTGTGATTCAGAAGGGCGGAAAAATAAATAGCATCATTGCTTGTGTGTGCAATTGGCCTGTAAGCAAATGTGTACTAGCAAATGACTAATTCCAGCTGTCAGAAGATGGGTTTGCCTCCCTGTGCAAGTCCCTGTAAACCTTGTTGATGGAGTTCCAAGGTAAGGGTCAGGTAAGAGAAGTACCTGAGGACAAGCTGGGGATGCTGGTGGACAGCAGGTTGTCTGGGAGCCAGCAGTGTGCCCTGGGGGTCAAGAAGGGCAGTGGTTTCCTGAGGTGCTTTAGGAAGAGCGTGGCCAGCAGATCACGGAGTTGCTCCTGCCCCTCAGCCCTAGTGAGGCACATCTGGAGTGCTCTGTCCAGTTCTGGGTTCCCTGGGACAAGAGAGACATATGGAGCTCCTGGAAAGGCTCCCGTGGAGGGCAACAAAGATGATTAATGGGACTTGAACATCTCTCTTAGGAGAAAAAACTGAGGGAGTTGGGCCTGCTGAGCCACGAGAAGAGACAAGATACCCAATTAGGAAGGGTGTCAGGGATGGACCGGGCTCTGCTCGGTGCTGCCGAGCAATAGGACAAGAGGTAATGAGCAGAAACTGATACCCAGGAAGTTCCACCTGAACATGAGGAAGAACTTTGCTGTGCAGTGACTGAGCACTGGAACAGGTTGCCCACAGAGGTGGAGTCTCCCTCCCTGAAGACATTCCAGAACTGTGTGGGTGCAGTCCTGTGCTATGGGACCTGGGATGGCCCTGCTTGAGCAGGGAGGTTGGACCAGATTGACCCACTGTGGTCCCTTCCAACCTAACCCATTCTGGGGTTCTGTTCTTCCTCTGTGAAAGTGGTCATCATACAGTCTGAGGGAAGCTGGATCTAGATTCCCCAAGTGTGATCAGAATGGTGAGGATTGGCGTGTACCCCCACTGTCCTGCTGCACGTTTCTGTAGCCCAGAGGCTTCCAAGAAGACAGACGTGGCTATGAGAAAATGGGTTGCCATCAAGTGCATGGGATTCTTTCTTGCCTTTTCACTGGGAAATCTGTGGTGTAAATATTGAGCTGAATTTGAGCTGTTTCTGTAGATCTTGTGTTAAATGTGAATGGTTTCTATATAAGAAGTGTTGGTTCTTAGATTTTTTCAGATCTGAGTTGCATGTATTTTGAATAAGTGGTGAACACACAGAGGAGGGAAGACTTGTAGGTGCAAAAGTGATATTTGAGACCATGAGCACCTATAATATCAACCTGTTGGAGGGACTCCAGAGGAGGCCACCAAGGTGATTAAAGGGATGGAGTATCTCCTATGAGGAAAGGCTGAGAGAATTGGGGTTGTTCAGCCTGGACAAGAGAAGGCTTCGGGGTGACCTTAATACAGCCTTCCAGTACCTGAAGGGAACCTACAGGGAAGATGGAGAGACTATTTACAAGGGCCTGGAATGACAGGACAAGGGGATATGGCATCAAACTGAGAGTAGGTTTAGATTAGATGTGAGGAAGAAATGCTTCCCTGTGAGGGTGATAAGCCACTGGCACAGGTTTCCCACAGAAGTTGTGGATGCTCCATCCCTGGGAGTGTTCAAGGCCAGGTTGGATGGAGCTCTGAGCAGCCTGGTCCAGTAGAAGCTGTTCCTTCCCATGTCAGGGGGTTGGAACCAGGTAATCTTTGAGGTCACTTCCAACCCAAACCATTCAATGATTCTGTAATTCTAAGATTCAAATAAAATCCAGTCTGAGAGTTTAACAGCTTAAAGTTTACCAATTTACATTTGCATTATAAGCTATTGTTTATTTAAAATGGTAACAAGAACTTGCCAGAAACTGGCACATACTTAACAGAAGGATCTTAATGCTCTCTGAAAACTAGAAGAAATGCTGCGGTTTGGGGGTGGTTTGTTTTGGGATTCTTTTGCAATTGCTAGTGGTAAAGGGTAGAAACTGAATTCTTTTAACAAAGGATATTACAAATAAAACCATTCACTGAAACTGAATCCTGAAACCTTTTGCTACTTTATTTTATTGCAGTGCCGGGAGACCCCAGCAGTGAGAACACAGCTGCATCCAAGACTGCATTAGGCAGTAATTAAATCCACAAGGAACCATCTTGGTCACTGTGAGATCCGTGTGATGGAGCATACCACAGTGAGATCTATTTAAGAGCTTAATCTATTATTTTCATGCAGAATCTTCCTTTTTTAGAAGCAACTCGATAACTGCATTAGAAAAATGTTGCTCTCCCTTGTTTCCTAGTTTGGGATCTCATGTTGGGCAGGTGTATTTTGTTAGCAGCCCCATGGGTAATGCCTGTGCTGGTTTCCATGCCAACAGGTCATGTTCAGAAAGTGGGAAAGGGGATTGGGACTGCTTTTTAATTAATTAAACCCCAGGAAAATAATTGATTTTTTGTTTGGTTGGTTGTTAATTTTTTATTTTTTTTTAATTTAAAGTATTTTTGCCACATAAGACAGCAAGTTTAGACTGTGAGGGTGGTGAGGCACTGAAACAAATTGCCCAGAGAAGCTGTGGATGTCCCATCCCTGGAAGTGTTCAAGGCCAGGTGGGATGGGGCTCTGAGCAACTCAGTCTAGTGAAAGGTGTCCCTGCCCATGGCATAGAGTTGGAACTAGATGGTCTTTGAGTTTCCTTCTAACCCAAATTTTTCCATGATTCTGTGGTAATACTGTCTAGATAAGGCAACTCTTTCTGTCAAAATGGGAAATGCTAATTACATGTGACAAACATATAATAGATTACACAAGCAGTTAAATTTGTTTTGCAGTTATGAGATTTAGATTGACTTATACATATTCAAGTACTGGATTTAATGTTGAGGGAAATGTAATAAAGCAACCTGTTATTCTCTTTTTCAGATTAGCAGATTGCTTGTTTTATTAATTTCCCCCCAGGATTTTTGGTCCTAAGAATTAAAAAAATGTTGTTTCTGGTTTTTAATGGATATGAAATTGATGATGTATAAGTGAAACAACCTTAAGGAAGCAGTGTATGTAGAAATAGCATTCTACATACTTTTAGAGTTAGCTTTTAAAGTTGGTTGGGTTTTAGTGTAAGAAAACTTCCACACAATACCTGTGGTTCTAAAGCATCTCGAAATCATGATGCTTCTGACTAAAGAAACTCAGGGTTTAAATTCACAATGTCTGCAAATAGGTCTGTTTTATGAAAAAGTCCTTTATTTAGAGTGTTGAGTGAAGGAGCCCTCTGTTCACTTTTGTTGCACAATGGTTAAATGTGTTAGCATCTCTTGGCTTCAAGTTTTGAAAAAAATTATTTCATAAGGATGGTATATTAAGACAATGTGTTGGAATGAGGGGAAGTAGGAATGCCCATGGCCATAGCTCTTGAAGTATATTAAATCCTGCAGTAGAGTGGAAAAAACAAAGATGCTACTAAATTACTATTGTTTGGTAGTGTAATAATAACACAAGTCAGTGGTGGATCCTGTGGTGAAATGAAAACCAAAACTTTATTGAGTTTTTTGCCTCCATTTAATTTGTATCCCATACGCTTCCCTTTGCCGTGAAACCCTTAAACCTGCAGGAATGTTTTGCAATCACTTGTTTATCTGCCATCTGCTTGAATGTTCATTTAAAGGACTGTTTTCCTCAATTACTGAGAACAAATTAATTTGCCTATTGAAAGTGTAGTTATGTAATTAATTCTTTTTCATTGGCCCTTCCTCATGTAGCCAAGTCACACACCCCTCAGTCCCTGCCTGCATGAGCAACCTCCTCTGCTTGCTGTCAACTCCACCCCTGAGTCACTGGGAATAGCCTGAGAAATGTCATCCCTCTTCTGTTGGCATTAACAACAAAAAAATCATAGTTCATTTCTCAGTACTCGTAGTAGCTGACAATTTACTCTGTCACTCAGCCTGACACTCTTGGTAACCCACCAGTACCTTCCCCACTCACCTCCTGGCCTTCCTCAAGTCTTGGGCACAGGTGTTCATCCCTCACTTGGGTGGCAGAAAAGGTGCTGCCAAATGAGACAGCACCATGAGAAAGAGGAAAGGTGACATTGCAGGCTGAAGGAGGGTTGTTGACAGAGCAATTTATTGGTAGCTCAAGAATTCAAGAGTGTAGCATGGTCATGAAAATGTGGGGAATTGAGAAGAAATTGGGTGTGAAGCCCATAGTTGGCAGAAAAAGGGCCTACCTGCATATAAAAAAGGTTCAAAATACATTATTTTGAGGAAGATACTAACTTAGCACTGCTAAGAAATGTGCATGATTCTTAATAATCACCTAATACCTAACATGGGAAGGCTTACACAGTTCTGTGTGTCTCTGTCCTTTCCATCTACCTCAGTAACTCAGAAATCTAATTTTGCCCAAACTTAATAGACATTTGATGGAAAGCTAATATAAAACCTCAAAACATTTAGAAGATGATGTGGCTCAAGATTTTATGATCTCCTCTACAGGTGTTCCACTTATGAGGAAAGAAAGTCTGCAGAACGGGCTCACACCGAAACATAGGCAGAGGGAGAGCAGTGGGGAAGTGTGTTTGGGAATGCCCCTCCCACGAGGAAAGCTTTGCCAGGTGCTTAGGAATAAGGAGAAGTCACAACGCTAAAAAGAGGCTTCACTTCCCCCACCACTGCAATTGGCTCGATGCTTTCAGGTGCTCCAATGCTGGTAAAACATCTCCACAGTGCTTTTTCCCATCGATTCCCTGCTGTGGGTTGAGGTGGGAGCAGAGCTGGGTTACTGGGACAGCCCCACGATGTCATCCTTTCAGAAAGCATTGGATCTATAGATCATCACACCATCAGAGGGGGCCATTACATGAACTAGTGGTGTTTCACCTCAGAGCAGCATCACTGTCATTGTTAAACTGGGACAGGGGCACTTGACCAGCTGCATGGAATGGCAGAGAAACACCAGCTCACCAGCATGTGCATCGAGCTGCAAGCCTATCTTCTTTAAATTATTCATGTTGCACACAAGAAAGAAGGTTAACAAGAAGAGTGGTTAATAAATCTGATGCAAACCCACCAGTAATCTTTGGAATCCTTTTGTATAATCAAAACTTTCAGCAGGTCTAAAATCTGACATGACCAAATGGTGACTTTTCCAGCTCTTTAAAGTGTAGTCTATGTATTAGGCTAGCATTTTAAAAAAAAAACCTCATTGCAGCATCAAGTTTTATTCACAACAAAGTAAGTACTGCAACTAGCCTATTTCCTGGGGCACTCTATTGACTCAGTATCAAGATGCCTCAGAGCAAAGTCCTCAGCAGTAATATAAGGGCTCCCAAGACTGGTCCTGGAGCAACTTGTATGTGAACCTCCTTTGCAACAGCTTCAGGATCTTCATCTTTATTTACATTTCAAAGGTAGATTCCAGTGCTGACAGACTAAGCAGAAATAGGTTATTGGACAGAAATAGCCCTTGCAGTCTAAGTCATGTGATGCATCTATGTGGTTATATTCATAAAATTGATGAGACACATTCATACCTATCTATAATGAGAAATTGGGTAAGAATTTTTTCTGCTTCTTATTTGAACATTTATTGTGGGTTTTTGTGTATTTTGAATACACACAAGTCAGTGTGTTGGTTCTGTGGTCACTCAAGCACATAGCAGCCTTCATTGACTTTTGTTAAGGATACACAATACCTCTGTATATAGCATATATGTATAACAGTGGATATGAAAAACCATGGATTATTATATCCTGTGAGTGAAGAAATATGGCTAAAGACTGGATTTCTTAAGCATGGGTAGCTTAACTTCTTTTTTATTTAATAACACCAGATTGGTACAGGGTCCTGAGCAGAAAAGTTCCAGTAATTTCTGTTTAAAGTACTTTTTCTTCCTGATATAGCAGAAAGTACTCTGTGGAGCTAAATGCCAGCTTTAGATGATAGAGCTTATTTAATCCACCTAAAAAAGATGAAATTATCAAAAAATAGTTTCATGATTTTCACCTTTTCAATGGTTTTTTCTAATCTGCTGAAGAAAAAAACCTGTGGGAAGTCAGTTTAAGGGGATTGGAGGAGAGTTAGCAGTTTTGAGGCTTCCAGTAGGTAAAGTAATTAGAATTCAAAATCCAATACAGTCCAACTTCAAAGCAAAAAGATCTTAGAGTGCAAATTATTCTGCTTAGAACTCTGCATTGGAATAAACAATAATGGACATGTCTCCCAAGGCAGGTTTAAAAGGGGATCCTGAGGGCACACTTTGAAAATCAGTTTTGCTCCTGTCTAGAGGTTTGTTTGAAGCGCTGTCACTTTAAGTCCTTTGTGTAGTTAAGCTTGAACATGGCCTTTGTACAGGTGACTGTATTTAAGGACAGCTGGTCTTTCAATGTGGGGATAGGTGAAGTGTGAATTTGGAAATAGCTTTAGAACATGCAGTATTTCTGCTCCCTCAGCATGCTCAAAGAGACTTCAAAGAGTTGGATAAGCAACAACACCCTCCATAACTGCATCCAAAGCAGGGTGGGCAGCAGGGGAGGGCAGGGATTCTGTCCCTCTGCTCTGCTCTGCTCTGTGAGGCCCCACCTGCAGTGCTGCCTCCAGCTCTGGGGTCACAGCTCAGGAAGGACATGGACCTGTTGGAGCCAGTCCAGAGGAGGCCACCAAGGTGATCAGAGGGATGGAGCACCTCTGCTGTGAGGAAAGGCTGAGAGCTGGGATTGTCCATCCTGGAAAAGAGAAGGATTTGGGGTAACCTAATTGCGACCGTCCAGTACCTGAAGGGAGCCTACAGGAAAGATGGAGAGGGACTGTTTGCAAGGATCTGGAGTGACAGAACAGAGCGGAATGGCTTCAAACTGAAAGAAAGGAGGTTTAGATTAGATGTGAGGAAGAAAATTGTAACTGTGAGGGTGGTGATGCACTGCAACAGGTTTCCCAGAGAAGTTGTGGATACCCCACCCCTGGAAGTGCTCAAGGCCAGGTTGGATGGGGCTTTAAGCAATCTGGTCTAGTGAAAGGTGTCCCTGCCCATTGCACGGGGTGTTGGAATTAGATGAGCTTTGAGGTCCCTTCCAACCCAGGCCATTCTGTGATTCTATGATAACATTTCTGCAGCTGCCACTCACAACAGGCTGGGCTGTGCTCTTGGTCCAAAAGCTCCCAAACGTAAGACAATTTGTAACAATCTTCTGCTAATTAACTGTGGATATGGCTGTGGATGTTGGGCAGGTGGGAGGAGGATGGACCTGTGTGGGAAGCCAGGCTGGCTGAACTCGCTCCGCAGCCTCTCCTCTTGCTGCTGCTGGAGCTGCACTGCTGTGCTAAGCAGGCACTCCTAAGGTGTTTCTGTCTCCAGGCAGAGTAGCCGGAGCACACCAACAGACAAGTGATAGCCCTGTTTGCTGTTGACTGCTGCTTTCTCTCTCTTTTCCTCCTCCCTCCCCCCACCAAAAAAGAAAAAAAAAAAGAAATTATAGGAATTTCTTCTCCCTTTGAAAAACATCCTTTTGTAGAATTACAATTGGAAAAAAAAAAAAAAGAAAAAAAAAGAAGACAAACAAAAACAACAACAACAAAAGTCAAAATAAAACAAAAACCCACAAACAAAACAAAACAGAGAGAGGGAGGAGAGAAGAGAGGGGGCTTTAAATAAAGTGTTGAATCCAATCATGGAAAGATGCACTCACCTATATCCTTAACAAGCAGGCAGGTCAAACTTGTCTCCATTAGCCTGGAATCCTCCTGTATATCTTTTTTCTCTGCAGCAAATGAGCACTTATTTTTTTATTAAGTATGAACTTATGAAGCTTTTCTTTACAGTGGTGCCATCCAAGCTGCTTTCTCAAAAATTGTATTTTCTCTTCATAATCAACCCTTGAGAAAGGAAAGTGGTTAATTTTTGAAGGCATTGTAGTACTGGTGCTTTATACTGACAGTCAAAAGAACAGGAAGGAAAAGGCATGGCCCTTTTTAAATTTGACTTAGCTTTTTAAAAAATATTAGATCTCACAGCAGTAACTAACAGGTGATCATGCCCTCAGAGGAGAGATGGCCCCATGAGACACAGGCTGGCCTTCAGAGACCTCTGTCTGCATCAGCTGCCTGCAACACTTCACCCTGAGATGAGGGAGATGAGGATGAGTGGGAAGAAGTCAGGTTTTTTCCAGCTCCAACCCACCCCCCTCCCCACCTCACCTCCAAATTAAGCTGTTATTTCTGTAGTTTGAGATAGCTCCACCTGGACCCCAGGAGCTGGGTTTGTGAGCAGCAGGCATGGAACTGGTTCCCTCCAGCCTCTGCTCCCATCAGAGCAGGGCTGACAGTGTCCTTGTGCTGTCTCACAGCACCCACTGCCAGCCCTTGGGATGGGGACAAAGAACAGCCCGTACCAAGGGTATGTTTTTCTGCTGGGCCGGAGTGACCCACAGCAGAGCTGGCAGAAGGCCTTCAGCTCTGCCACAGAGACAAGCTCTCTCTGTTGAGCCTGAACAATTGCCATTGTTTCCTTTCAGTGTGACAAATGGCCAGGGTCATTGGCTTGCTCTTGTCTTTGTACTTGTTAAAATAACACAGCACTTAAAGGGGAATTCAAGTTTTGGCATATGAGTCAAAGAAAGATACGGATCCGATTGGGGGAGATCAGCTATTGCTGCCAGTAATGTGACAGCATCTTGTAGTGCCAGAAAAATAAAGGTAGTAGCCAGATGCTTTCATCCTTTCCCTTACTCCTGCACCATCCTACTCAACCACAACAAATCTGTTAATTAATTGCATTGATCAAAATTAAGTGCCTGATGTTTAAACTCATCATTTTGGTGTCCGGTGCTGCATCATGGTTAATGTAATCGCTTTGCTAGCTCTGGTTTTGTTCTGCGTGTTGCTTAACAGGTGAGATTTTCGACACAGGAAAAGTCGTAAGACAAAGATATTCTTTTAAAGGCAGATAATTTATACTCAGTACTAGTTAGCATTTATGTGTAAATTAAAATACCTGTCTGTGAATCTTAATCATAAGTATGTTCATTGTTCTATCTGGCCAAAGTGCTTTAAAACAATTCCAGCAGTGACAGTGGGGCACATGATTCATGGTAATGGAATCACAAAATAGGTTGGGCAGGAAGGGACCTTAAAGCTCATCTCATTCCAACCACCCACCCACCACGACACCTTCCACTAGTCCAGGTCACTCAGGGCCCCGTTCAACTTGGCCTTGAACACTTCCAGGGATGAGGAAGCTACAACATCTCTGGACAATCTGTTCCAGTGCCTCACCACCCTCATTGTAAAATATTTCTTCCTTATATCTAATCTAAATAGACCCTCTTTTCAGTTTAAAACCGTTACTCCTTGTCCTATCACATCAGGCACAGCTGAAAGGTTTCTCCCCATAGTTTGCCAACTTCAACAAGACCTGAGCAGGCTCTGCTAAGGAAGTGACTGTGGGGACATGTTACTTCATGGTAAAGGTCAGCTTTGCCAATTTAGCTTTTATTTCCTTCATGTTGTTATCAGAGAGGCAGATCCTAGACTCTGCATAGCTAAATGTGAAATGCAGCTTTTTGCCCTGCTAAAAGCACACAGCTTAGTCATCATTTATATTATTTCTACTTCAGTGCATCAGTTCTTCAGCACACAGTGCTGTTTTCCATAGGGCTTCGTGAACATTTCAGTTTTGTTTGCTGATCACAGACTTTTTTAATGGTATGACTGAAGCAAAACTAATCTTAAAAAACCTTGTTAATAGCTGCATATTATTTATTGGAAAAAAAAATACACATCTTACACAGATGATATAAGCAGGCAAAACAGCATTGCCCAGCATTGCAGCTTCTAGAATCCTCTGATCACAGTATGTTCCCTCAGCTGATGGTTTGGGTGCTGCTGGAGACAAGGTTTCTGCTTCAGGGGCTGTCCTCTTTCACTGCCTGTGGCTGCATCTCTCATGAGCTCCTGTGCATGTGCACATTGGCACAAGGTCATGGAACCATCCCTGGGAGGATGCCTTTCCTGCCCCTGAGAGTCTGTGCCCAAAGCTGACCCACCTACACATCTTTGAGATACCCCTCGTGCTGCACTTAAGAGGTTGCCCCTCCAACCGTGGCTGGCAGGGCTGTCCATGCCAGGCTGAGTCCCCAGCCCAAGCCAGGTGTGCTATGGGGTTTAACTGGCCATGTAGGTTGGCTCCACCTGCTGCAAAGGGACCTTCTGCCCACACAAGCCTTTGGCCACCAAGGGAGTGGGTAAGGGACATCTGTTCCCATCTGCCTCATAGCTGTCCACAACAGAAACAACAACCACCATAATTCACAGTGTTAAATGAAGTCAAAATTTACCTGGCTCATGTAGGAAGAAAGTGAGTCAGACACCAGCTGAGATGAGTTGTTGCCCTGTAAAGCTGAGGAGTCTTCAAGGGCCTGACAATGCTGGAGATGGACTGGGATTGACAGCTACTTCTTGATGCTCTGGTAAAGCCCCCCCCCCGCAACCTGCTGTCTGGTCATTTCTGTTCCTGAAGCACTTGCAGACCACCAGCTGACACCACTGTGTACGAGTGGGAGCCCTTGGCACCAGCTCTTCTGAGGACACAGCCAACAGGTACGGCTTCCCAAAGATACTTACGCTGGAAAATCCCAACCTGTCAACAACCAAGAGTGGCGAGCATGGGACTCAGACTGAGGGGGAACCACAGATGGGAATTACTCCAAAACAGGGTTGGAAGGTGGTCAGGAGGAACAGAGCCTGCTGGTGTGTTCTGTGCCCCCAGGTAGTCCAAACTGTTTCTCAGTATAGGAGCAGGTAGACTGGTCAAATATCAAGCAAGGTTAAAACTCAGTATCTCTGGTAGCTCATTCAGAAAGTTCCATCTATTGTGGGAATGAGAGTGAGGAGGAGGAAAGCATAGAAAAAACCCATATGTGATTGTCTGAGCAATGACTGTCTCATGACTAACCACAGAGGGACAAACCACACTGCGCTGCTAACTTTAGCTCTGGCATGGCAAACCAGGATGCTCCATTTTGCAAACTTAGCTTCACATGCTGCATCTTCTACGGTGCCTTATTGCCAGTTTTAAGACACCTTTCAAAATTTTGGACTAAAACTGGAAAAACTAAAGATATTCCCTTTTTGCGACATATCAGATGCAAGATCAGATCTATTCAGAAACACGTAGCACGTTAATACCTTTGCTTACACTCGTGGGAAAGGTAATTTCATGGTGCTCTGACACAGCCCTCATTCACAAGCCATTCTTGAAGCTCTCCAAGTAAACAAAGACTAAATGATAACCTGGAAATGCGCAGGATGCGCTGACTGCAGGCCCCTGAGCAGCTCTTGCACTCACTGTTGCTCTCTCATGTACAGACACACACGCACATTGACCATCAGTGATCAGCTGAGGTAGGAATGCACCACGGAAGGTGACCTGATCCAAATCCCTGCACAGAGCAGGACCAACCAGAACAAGTTGCTCAGGGCCATGTCCAGGTGTGTTTTTAGTATCTCAGAGGCTGGAGAATCCACAGTTTCTCTGAGGATTCTCTTCCAGAATTCAAAAACCATTACAGAAGATAATTTTCTTACGTTAAATGAAATGTCCTGTATTTCATTTTGTGCCCATCACCTCCCACCGTCCTGTCACTGAGCACCACTGGCAAGAGGCTGGCTGCCTCTTCTTTACTTTCCCCATCAGGTAAGTGATTTCATGATTTATACTGAAGGTTCAGGTCCCCTTGAGCCTTCTCTGCTCCAGGATGGACAGTCCCAATTCTCTCATCATCTCCTCACAGGACAGATGCTCCAGTCCCTTAATCACCTTCGTGGCACTTGACTGTCCAGCACATCTCATGCACTGGGGAGCCCAGCAATGCACTATCAGGCTAAAGCTCCCCTCAAAGTAATAAATCTACTCACTTCCTGACTACAGACCTTCATCAGTCTGCCAGGAGGCTGAGGACACACTCATGGTTTTCCTCTATCACCTCCTGCCGTAGCTGCACTCCCTTTCATTGTTCTTTGGCTCATTGCAGCCAGGCCTGGTCAGAGCCAGGCAGTGAAGTTGTCTTCGGCTGTAGTCTCTCTTTATACCCTGTTACAGGGGGGTTTTTAGGGGGTGACCATATGCAAAGCCAGCAACCTATCTCTACTTGTTTTTCCAACTACAAAATGTGGCAATACTGAATTAGATTGGAAAGCTTAATTTGTTTATGTCTGAGAGCACGTACAGCTGATGACATAGAGCATGACTGGTAATCAAGTGTGGTGCTTTGTCAGCCATAACAGGAGGGCTTTTTCACTGCCTTAGAGAGAGAAATCTGCTTGTGTTGCACTGCAGCTTGAAGAGGATGGTAACTACCCTCTCCCTCCACCACAACAGCTGCATGAAGTTAGCAGTAAATATTCCTACTGATCTACCTTTTATATGAGTCAGCTGTTTCACATGACAAGTCTGTATGCCACTTCCATTCAGAACTGCTGCTCTTTGGAGCCAGTTTTTACCTTGTGGTATGTCTTGTGCTAAGAAATACACTGGAATTGGAAGCCCTGGGCTAAAGCACTAATAGAAGAGGAAGAAAAGTAATATTTCAGTCTCCTGCTTCAAAAATCCAGTATAAACTCTCAGCCCAGCACCAGCATTTATGAAAGCAGGGCAGGGCAACTTGTCTGCTGTGTCACTTTCCCTTCATAAACTCTGAAAGGTACAGCTGGAAAGGACAGAGGAATCATTTGCAGGGAAAAGTTGAGCTCTATCAAGACAGATCAGGCACACTGGGGGATGACAGTGTAACTGAAAAGACATGCTGAACACTGGAGGCCCTGTTGTTTTCAGGGGTTTTCTTTCCCACTATCAAATGGAGGATGCTTGACTTCACCTGGAGTGCTGCAGCCAGCTCTGGGGTCCTCAGCACAAGAAAGATATAGTTCTGTCAGAGTGAGTCCTAGAGGGATGGAGAACATGTCCTCTGAGGAAAAGCTGAATTGGGATTGTTCAGCTTGAGGAAGAGAAGAATTTGGGGTGACCTTATTGTGGCCTTCCAGTACCTGAAGGGAGCCTACAGGAAAGATGGAGAGAGACTATTTACAAGGGCCTGGTGTGAAAGGACAAGGGTGGAATGGCTTCAAATAGAAAAAAAGTAGGTTTAGATTAGAAATTAGGAGACACTGGAACAGGTTTTCCAGTGAAGCTGTGGATGCCCCATCCCTGGAGGTGTTCAAGGCAGGGTTGGATAGAGCTCTGAGCAACCTGGTCTAGTGAAAGGTGTTCCAGTCCACGTCAGGGGGGTTGGAATGATCTTTAAGGTCCCTTCCAATCCAGGCCATTCTGTTATTCTCACCCAGGTCCATTAGCTTTCAGTCAGCAGTGATGCAACTCCACCCACTCTACTGAGCACACCAAGAGCCTCCAGGTGCAGCAGCTTTTGAAGTGGTCTACCTTGTGCTAGCACAGTGCTTTCCCAGCCAGCTGAGCCAAGCAAAGGCATCCCCATTGCCCCATGTCCCCTCCTCCAGCACCAGCGTGCCCTGTCTCCCCACTGCTGCCACCAAGCCAGCCCTGCCCTCTTCCAGACCCTTCTGGGAGCTGCTCCTTAAAGAGGCAGAAAAGCAGCTGTGTCAGGCTGGCTCACAGAGGAGCATCCAAGGCTGGCAGGGTGGAGGAAGGTCGGGCAGGCAGCAGGGGTGAGCTGCAATGTTGTTCAGATGCTGTATGTCCCCCTGGGGCGCGGGGCAGGGTGAGGAGGTGTGTGCTGCCAGCTCACACCCTGCTTACCCCACATGCAGAAGAGGAAGGGCTATGATGCTGCTCATACCGAGGCACGGTGGAAACAGTGGGGCCGTTGGCTCTCGTTGCCTTCCCAGGTTTCTCCACATCCTCGTGCAGCCTCCTCTGCTTCAGCAGGTGTGCAGGCACAGCTGCCTGTGGTGCTGTGCTTTGCTGGCTTAGTTTTCATCCAAACCAGTTCTCTGAGCTGACTCACACTGTGGTTTGACAAGTGGTTGAGCCGATGCTACTTCAAAGGGTGGCATGGCACAGCTGGCCCTGGGAACATGCCCTGCTGGGAAGAGGGAGAGCCCACATGCCAGGCAATGCCCTGCTTCAGTATCACACCTTACCCTTCATGTATGGGAACAGGTTGTAGAATAACTGCAAAAGTGCTGCACTGCATCCACAGACATAGCCAGGTAGTCAGTTTAAAGTTTTAAAATCATGGAATCTTAGAATCATTTAGGTTGGAAAAGACCTTTATGGTCATTGGGTCCAAACCAATGCACTGACAAGTCCATCACTAAACATGGCCACATCTACATGTCTTTAAATACCTCCAAGGATTTTGACTCCAGCAATGCCCTGGACATCCTGTTCTGATGCCTTTAAGTGAGGAGATTTCCCATAATGTCCAAACTAAACCTTCCATGGTGCAACCTGGAGCCATTTTCTCTAATCCTGTCACTTCTTACCTGGGAGAAGAGACCAACCTCCACCTGGTTACAACCTCCTGTCAGCCAGTTGTAGAGAGCAAAAAGATCCCACCTGAGCCTCCTTTTCTCCAGGCTAAGCAACCCACGCTCCCTCAGCTGCTCCTCATAGGACCTGTGCTCCAGACCCTCCCCAGCTCTACTGCCCTTCTCTGGACACACTCCAGCCCCTCAGTGTCTTTCTTGCAGTGAGGGGCCCAAAACTGGACACAGCATTCGAGGTGTGGCATCACCAGTGCCAAGCACATGGGGGTCACTACCCTGGTCCTGCTGGCCACGCTATTGCTGATCCAAGCCAGGGTGCCATTTCTTGGCCACCTGGGCACGTGCTGGATCACATTCAGCTGCTCTTGACCAGCATCCCCAGGTCTTTTTCCACTGGGTCACTCTCCAGCCACTCTGCCCCCAACCTGTTGTGACCCAAGTGCAGGACCCAGCACTTGGCCTTGTTGAACCTCATACCATTGTCCTCAGCCCATGGATCCAGCCTTTCTGGATTCCCCTGCAGACCCATCCTGCAGATCAACTCTCCCACTCAACTTGGTGCCTCTGCAAACTGACTGAGGGTGCGCTCAATCACTTAATCCGTATTGTTGTTAAAGATATTAAACATTGATGTAGATATTAAATAAATGTTTTACTTTATACCATTACATACAGTTAAATAAGCAGGTGTTCTCAGGATTGGTTGGCACAGCCTGAGCTGTGTGCCCATCTTCTGAACACAGGTGTGTGTTGATGAATCCATGTATATCCTGGAGACTTTCCTAGCAAGGGATCCACTGGGACATGTGCTTTCTCAGCTGCAAACTCAGTGGCATGAGAGAAGGAAAGATTTGTGCTTTGCCCATATGCTGAGCCATCCTTGAAAACCTCATGAAGAGTGCAGAGACAGACTGATGTCAGGAGTAAAGATTTATTTTATCATCATTAAATCTCTGAAGGATGAAGGTGACAAGGATTATGTTACCAAAGGTACTCAATGTCTTGCAGGGTCAAATCCTGTATTATTTAGGACAACTTTTCTCTAAAGAACAGTCTGCAACTGTAGCAACTTTAAAACCTCACTTGGAGCTTATGAATTCTTAATATGACCAGCCCTGATTACATACCTGGTCAATCAAGTGGTGCAGCAATGTGCGTGACCTCATTGATGTCAAGGCCTGGAATCCCAATGGATTCTCAGCAAGCAGCTAGTGATCACCAATAAAGAGCTCGCTCCAGGGTGAAAATTAGGGTGGAATACATTTAGGAGGCCCATTTCTGTTAAAATAAACTTTTGAAAGCTACATTGGAGTACATTTCCTGCCACAATGGTGTTTTTGAGCACAGAAAACAACTGCTTCTATGTTAGGATACATGAGTACATTTCTAGGAGGAACGGCTGAAGTTTGAATGCTTGTTTATATGAATTCCAAACGAAAATTATTTAATAATGTAGTTTTTTGAAGGACTTCACAAAAGTTGTTGGCTGTCAGTGTTGTTATTTATTTAGTGACACACACACAAAAACCTGGAGCACAGCATTAAAGACAACCTATAGTAAAGCTGGCTTAAGGTAACATGCCAGAATAATCCAAGTGACCTGTTATAGGGCCATTTTCTTCAGGGCTTCTTGGCTATCCACAGGCACATACAATTAGATTGTATGGAGCTCTGCCATGGTTTGCTTAGAGGATATATGTTGTTTTGGTGGCTATTAATGTGTTATTTGATCCTTTTCCACAAAACAAAATAAAATAACATTGAGTACACAGGGACATTGCAATGAGGAATATTTAAAACACACTAAGAAATTCCTAGGTCAGGCATTCCTAGGACTAGATGGTTTCTGGAAGAGTACAGAGGCAGTTGCAATTATTCTCCCTGCAGTGAGAAGTGCTTATTTACAGGCCTGAACATGCCTATTCCCCAGCGGTCCCTGAGGTTTCAGGGTGGGAAGGACCAGTTTGGGCCAGTAAGCCGAAAGAACTGAATGATAACAATCATATCCCTAACAAGAATGAAAGACATTATTGCCTCAGTGAAGGTTGCCATCCATTTCCACAGAGATCTCACTCACAGGAGTCACAGGAGGCTCTCGTGATGGTGGTGGTGTTCACCTTCAAAGCTGCAAACACACTTCTGCAATAGGAATGTAGAAGGGCTATTCTACATTCTACATGAGGTGTGGAGGGAAAAGGGGGGGATGCTTCGTCTGTAACCTCAAGGTTGGTGGAGATGCTGGATTGCAGTTATGGTCTGTTTTGCCTGCTATCCTCTCTGCAACACTGCATGCCCAGGAAAGAAACTGAGAAGCCCTCAAACACGTTGTGACACTTCCCAGAAATAGTTTCAGAGCTTTCATCCATCTGATGTTGTTCCTGAGACAGCATTGGTGCTTTGCCACAAACAATATGAGACATGAGATAAAATACATTCCAAGCTCTACCACACAAGAAAAAGTAGAGCAAATCAAAAGTTTCTGTGAAGTTGTATCCATTTCAAGGAAGCTGGATTTTTTCCACTTAAGAAATCCAGAGTGATCAAAAAGAGTATTGCAATATTAATGAAGACATGATTGCATACATTTGAGAAATACAATCAATTGTGTAACATGCCAGTGGTGAAAACCAAAAGCAATATTCACAGAGCAAAATTATTGCCTGAGTATCTTTGGTTAAAAGGCTAGACTCAGTGATCTTGGAGGATTTTTCCAACCTAAAGGATTCTATGATTTCATGGCACAGGAGAGATGTGCAGTGCAGGTTCCCACTCATCCAGCTCAACTCCAAAGGCAGTTCCACCCTTCCCAAAGTGTCCCGTGCTCTCTAGACCATACCAGGAGACCAGGCCAAAATCAGAGGAACCAGAGCCAGACTAAGACCTCTGTAGATGTGAGCCATCCAGTTCATACCAGGTCTCCCCCGACTGCAATCAGCTCCTCCTGCTGCCCTGACGGCTGTCACAGGACCAAGTGTGCAATTAAAATGACTTGTGCACACACCTCCAGCATTTGCATTTCGTGTCAGTGCTGTGAATCTCGATTCTTACTCTCCTTTTGCTACCGACGGAAGAACAATTTAACACTTAGAAACATTTCCACCGGGAGTCCCCGAGCTGCAGTACATGGTGTGCAGTGCCCCCGACGCTGTCAGCAAGACGAAAGCTCTCTCTGCTGGTGCATTTCGGTAGCTGCATCTTCTCCTTTCCGCCCCTTCCGAGCGCGCTGAGCAGCCCGGAGCTGTCACTGCCTCACCTGATGAACCCACCCCAAGGAGCACCAGCATCAGTGACACGGCTGCAGGAAACGGGGCGTAGGGGATCGTCTTGTCTGGACAGAGCAGCACAAACTACATCTAAAGCTGTGAGGGCAGAAAATCCCCGTGTATGCTTCATACATATCATTAAACCCAAACACATCCAGGAGCTCAGGAAACAGAAACTACCCCGAGTTTTAATGATTTGCTTATTCTTACAGGTACAGTTTCTTACCACAGCAAAATATAAGCTGGTTGCCTTTTCAGCCACAGGAGGAAGCTTGGAGCAAACACACGTTCAAATCCAATTTCTAAACGTGGCACTGACTGCCGAGCAGCTATCATTCCAAATTGACTTGTCACTTCCAGAGTGGAAACATAACAAGTTAGTGCCCTAAGAAAGAAGGGTGACAGAGATGGCCATAGCTTGTACAAATGGCTGCTGGTTTCTCTGACCACAGTTCATGTCAGTAGAAGATTTATCTTTAAAAAGAATAGTGTTAGTGCAGCTACCAATAAATTATAAGACAATATGTCTTCCTGTCCTTTCACATAATATCATTATGCATTTTCTTTTGGGGAATATGTTCTAAAAAAAAAAAAAATCTTCTACAAGATCAAAAATACACGATACCAAGGAATCCTTCAGTCTCTAAGTCAAAAGCTAAGCCACAGACTCTGTTGTTTCTTCTTATGCATATAATATTCACTTGCCTGTCAACCACAGCCCAGTTACATTTGAACACTGGAAAAAAAATCAGATGTCACACAGACAGTCATATGATGGCTATCTCCTTATTAGGCATTTATCTGTATTCAGCAGAGGTTTGCCATTCATCATATTGTGTGAATGACAGACAATAGAACTGCCTTCTCACTCCAATGACTTATTTGTGCCTTTTAGTGCACACATTTAAGGAAGCTGGGAGAGACTGGAGTCAAAAACACCTGGATAATGTTCAAGAGTTCATCTGATTGCTGGTAGGTTGTCACATCATTGTCTTTTGTACATATATATGTACATGTACATATGAATATATAGACTGGATTTTTGCTTTCTGTATAATGAACTAACTTATGACTGGGAAAATCACATGCAGAACTTCAGATATGTGACTTCAGTAGAACTGTTCATACGTACAAATGAAACACAGAGTTGAAAAGTTTCGATGATACACTCTGGCACGTGGTGGGACTCCTGGTCTTGTGCAGGGCTGAGAGTTGGACTCAACAATCCTCGTGGATCCCTTCCATCTCAGCATTTTCTGTGATTCTGTGAAACATTTGCTTAGCTACTTGGTTAGGGTTAAGGTCAGGGTAAGGTACTGATACCCAGGCATCTTGGAATGATGTGCAGGGACAGGAAGATTTTATAAGCAAATTTATTTACTTCATAACAAATGACTGCACATGCCAAGATTAAGGAGCCTTTAGCATGGTGTCGTGTCTTAGGGGAATTTTAAGACAAACAAATATATTTGATAAAAATCTGGTGTTGATTCAGTCTCTGTCATGGACATATACACAGGTTGTCAGTCTGTCACAAGAGGGAAACTCATTAAATCTTATTTGTTATTCTTCCAAACTTTGCCCTTACTGTTCAGTAACAATGCATTCTAAATACAGGTGGGCTTGCAACACTCCTACAGCAACCAAGGAGCTTGGGTTCTGTCTCATAATCCTATCAATTCTCACAAGCCTGAATTTCCATGTCTTTGAAGAAGCATTTCTTTATTAAAAGGGTAGATTCTGATGTTTGCTTTATGGCAGAGGATAGTTGTTGTGCTCAAGGAGGAGCATGCTGTAGGTGAATGAGAGCATACAGAGCTGTATTACAAATATAAATAAAAGACAATAGGTATATAGATACTGCTTCTTGCAGAAACACCCCTGAACATCTTTCTCACAGCCCTGGTGGATAAAGAGGCTTTCAGTGGTGGGTTTGAACAGGCAGGGTAGAACATGTATCTAGCACAACCAGCAAGGGCTGTCTTTTAAAGAAGGATTTCTCCAGTTGATGTAATGCACTTTGCCAAACTTGACCTCATTCCATCCCAGCAGTTTAGAGGTGTAAGTCTCCCTGTCACTTTTCATATTACTTTGTTCATGGATGAAACCAGAGTCTCACCTAGGACAACGGGCACCAGGGAAACAACCTTTTCGCCCATTTCAAAAGAAGCTTCAAGAGCAATTGTGGTGTTTTCTTCTGCTCACTTACTTCTGGCCTGCTGCAGAGCCCAAAGGAGAGGGCAAGCTGCTGATACAGAGGAGGAAACCTCTGAGAATGACCTGTTTGGGACTGAATCAGAGGCTGACCTTTGTCTGGAGAAGGGACCAAGCTTTCCAGTGCTTGTTCAGGCCTGCCCTGAACACAGAAACAATGGTGCAAACTCATTCTTCACCAATGACTCTTGAAGTTTTAGCTTGCTCACACCTCTCCCCTGGTGTATCAAGGGGTGGGGCAGAGCCAGGACTATGGTCTGGAGCTCCACTGTCCGAACAGAGGAGACAACAGTGCTGCTGGATCTGCACTTGTCTTAATGTAAAGCTGCCTGGATCTTGAGCTTCAGTTGCTTATTTCCATTGTCACAGTAACAGCTTGCTACTTCTGCTCTTCTTTCCCAGGGATTTTATATAGCCCAGAAATGTGAGCTCGCCCTCAAAGTTTGCTTCTCATGCAGACTGAAGCAGATGCCATTTCACACCCAGAATATGCACAACTTCCCTCCTTTTAGTGCATGGTGTCCAAGCAAGTTCTTGTTCTTCCCTTCTCTTCCACTCCCTTCACAGCTCCCCAGAGACTGATTCTGGATAGATGGTGCTTTTTAAGCCAGCAAGCCAATGTTTTGAGGTGGGAAGTGTAGCCAATAATGGTTTTATATCTATTAATAAATGGCCAGAACCTAGGTCAACAGGGAGGTGGTAAAGCAATTTATTGTGTACAAGAGTGACCTCACAGCTACAGGCATGATGGAGTAAAACATTAAACTGAAGAAACAGGACATTGCTGTTTACAAATGGATATGTGCTGCTTCCAGTCACCTATAACAGTCCTGCTAGATTGAGAGGCAGATTAATTTAATAATGTATGCTATCAATAAAATGGTATTAAAGCTCTGCTTTGAGAGCAGCCCTGCTGAGGAGGACTTGGGAGCGGTGGCGGGTGAGAGGCTGGACATGCCATGTGCACTGGGAGCCCAGAAACCCACTGTGTCCTGGGCTGCACCCAGAGCAGGGTGGGCAGCAGGGCAGGGAGGGGATTCTGCCCCTCTGCTCTGCTCTGTGAGACCCCACCTGCAGTGCTGCCTCCAGCTCTGGGGTCCCAGCACAGGAAGGACATGGACCTGCTGGAGCCAGTCCAGGGGAGGCCACCAAGGCGATTAGAAGGATGGAGCACCTCTGCTGTGAGGGAAGGCTGAGAGAGCTGGGATTGTTCATCCTGGAAAAGAGAAGGCTTTGGGGTGACCTAATTGTGGTCTTCCAGTACCTGAAGGGAGGCCACAGAAAAGATGGAGAGGGACTATTTACAAGGACCTGGAGTGACAGGACAAGGGTGGAATGGCTTCAAACTGAAAGAAAGGAGGTTTAGATCAGATGTGAGAAAGAAATTCTTAACTGTGAGGAGGCTGAGGCACTTGCACAGGTTTACTAGAGGAATCGTGGCTGCCCCATCCCTGGAAGTGTTCAAGGTCAGGTTGGATGGGGCTCTGAGCAACCTGGGAGAGTGGAAGGTGTCCCTGCTCATGGCATGGGTTTGGAACTAGGTGACTTTTAAAGTCCCTTCCAACCCAGGTCATTGTGTGATTCAACCATCATTAAAACATAACAAAATAGAGAGGCAGTGGGACTGAACTGTGGCCAGACAGTGCTGTGTTCTCCCTGTCTCACAAATCAAGCTGTAAACTGAAATGGAAATTCAAGATAGAATCTTCAAAGTAGGATTTAAAACTACATACACCTGCTGTCAACCAAAATGCAGTTTGGTCTGCTTCCTACTGCACCTCTGCCCTCTCCTGAAAGTCTGGCCTTTAACTTTCAGTTGTTTAGTAGTATGTCACATAATTTGTCTTCTAGACACAAACTCTGCCAAAATACTGTTAATTAGTGTATGAAAATGCATTTGATAAACTAATGTTCTTAAACAAAAACAAAAAAAAAATCACAAAATAAGCAAATGAGTTGGCTCATGTTGGAACTGTCTGCTGCATTGTACAAAGTGCCTGCTTCACTGGACAACTAATCCAAAGTAATCCTCTTTTGAGATCACCAATTCACCATCTGATTTGTACTCTGATTTGCACTGGGAATGCCTGCTGCTGCAAATTATTCTAAAGTGGCAGATCAGATTATTTTTTCACTGCCTACACTTTGATCTTTGGAAACTGGGAGACAGCACAGCCTTTCCCACAGCTGATGAAATAAAACTAAAAAAAAATAAGATCCATGCATTTGTATAAAGTCTCCTACTGGTAATAAACCTAAAATAAACACCTTATTTTGGCAGTCATACCTCAACTATCTATGAAGGGAAGGTTCATAGATTAAAAGCTTTGCTTTTAGCTTGTCCATAATCCTATCCTCCAGCTCCCCATTTCCTCTTTTTACCTATGACTCACAATTCAGGCAGCCTCTTTACTAATGCCTAGGTATAATTGCTCTTCTTTTACTCTTACAGCTCTCATTGCTGGAAGAATGCTGACTTGATGAATGGACTGGACCTTGATACAGGACACCTGGTTTATCTTTCTGCTGCAGGGCACCTCTGATCTGTGGTGTCTGAGTTAACCAGTTTCTGGCTTGGTCTCCCCTTGTAAAATAAAGCAACCATCTGCCCACTCCTTCATCTCTCAGCATTTGGTTCTATTTATTATTTAGACTACAAGGTCTATGTGAGAGAAGTTTCTTAATGTTTGTCTGTAGTTTCTAACACACTGAGGCCAGTCTGGCTCAGAACATTTAGACTCAACACTATCACAAGAACAGCAATTTCACATTATTTGCTAGGGATAAGAGTAAGCATACTTAATATGTTAACCAAATCTACATCTGAAAGATTAGTAGGTTTCTGCCTTACTACATTCCTATTTCCTAACTACACCATAGACAATAACAAAAATATGCATGTGACTATGTGTGTATGGTGTATTTTGCATATAAAATGCTGGGGGCATGTTTTTGGTCACTTTTTATACTTGCTTCTTACTCTTAATCAAATATTTAAATAAAAAAAAAGTCCTTTCATTAAATAATTCCAGCAGTTAGAGACTAAGGTGAAAAAAATATCAAGTATCACAAATTACAAGACTGAAGAGTCTAGGACTTTCTTCAGAGTTGCATGTGCCATCCAAAATCAAAATTATATAGCATCAAAATAAGTCATTATGGAAGGAAGTTTTGCCATGTGGTTTTTGTTGTTTGTTTGTTTGTTTTCCTCATCACTTACACAGATTAATTTAATATTCACTAAGTATGGGGCCTCTCTGGTGAGGTTCCCTGGCCAGTGGGAACTGAAATGAGAGGCACAAACAACTTCACGCAGGTTTCCAAGCAGCTCTCCAGTGGCACGAGTCGACAGAAGTCAAACTGACAAGCTAAAGACAACCACAGTCTGAGCTGTGGGTTTGCTCTGTAAATCTTATTTTTCAGGGCTTGTATACCAGAACCATGTTGTCATGCCTGGGTTGTTCACAATGAAGACAGGAGCAAAAATCTGAGCAGAAGAAAAGTTTCTTTTTTTTTCCTTTTTCCAGAGCAGAGAGTTCAAATGTAGATTTTCCAAAAGTGTCTATTTAACATAACATGCTGTTTGGAAATTAGGCACTTATATATCAATGAAAATCTTTCAGAAAAAGCTTTCTCCTGAGAAACATATTAAGCTTGATGTTCCCTTTCCCATCAGAATAAATTAATTGTACAGAAGGAAAATCAGCCACACTCAAGTGCACAGCTTGTTATGTCCTATGAATTTCCACTGTGCCCTAAAAACAAGTAACAAGCACAAAGTGCATTTCCTACAGTGCTCTTTGCTGGATAGAATTCATGCCAATTACAGGGTTGTGTTAACATCTCTGGGAAAGCATGAATGATATCAAAGCTGAGAAACACTTCCATTTTGCTAAATATTAGCCCACATTTTTCACACTTCGGATAAAGGAAATAACAGTTTGACATCTAGTTGCTGTTACATTAACTGTATCCAGCCCTGTTCTAGTATTGTGTAACTGTCGACATGGTACTAAAGCAAAATTGTGTAATAAAACTGAAAAAAACATCTCAAAGAGTGCATGTTATAAAAATATATTCATGTAAACTAAAATATCTAATATAACTATACATAAATATGTATAGACTACCTAAGCACAAAGAGTAAACTATATCTAAAAGCATTTAAAAATAGAATGAAGAACAGCAACTTCAGCAGACATGGTCAGACAGGCAATAACAGCTTAAGGTTTCAAATTTTAATTTCGCTTTTAAATACATTTTCCCCTGCTTGGCTATTGATTTATTCTTGATTTTTATAAGCCTCTATTCAGTGATGCACTCTTGAAATCTCCCTGCTTCTGAACATGCACATTCCCCATACATGAATCATCTCCCAGCAGGACAAACCTAATCCTTATTCTTCTGCATGAAAGCACAGTGCCAAGCCAGTACATTCGGGGGGCACAATGGAAGAGAAGCCACCACCAATATCAGCATCTGATAGATTGTTTATCTTCTTCCATACATTTTCTTGCTTCAGGCAACTCACTGACACGCCAAAACATGGCTTTAGTGTGAAATTCAAGACAACAACTTACTCATGTACAATGCATTTTATGAATAGTAATAGCATCGTTTTAGGTCAACTAACTGTTGTGCTCACTCTCCAGCTAAAGGGATCAGTGGAGTTGATCCTGAGTGGATCCTGATCCCTAGGAGTCAGGGAAAATGGCTCTGAAGCCCACTTTCCCCTTGGTCCCCTGGAGCTCCAGTCACTCTCCTGCTATTAAAATTCAAAATAAAACATAAAAAAATAAAAAAAAAAAAGGGCAAAACATGAGTTTTCCATCTACCACTGTGGTAGTCAGGGAGTTTGGGAAAAGCAAAAACCCCTCACTTTTGCAGGAGACTGACACCAGAGGGCATTCAAAACCCTCCAGCCCATGTCATGGGGATAACCCTCCTGGCCCATATCAATACTGTCCCCAGGTGTGGGTGGCACAGAAGCTCAGCACACCCACCTGATGCCTTCCTGACACTCCTGAGACCCCCAGAAAGCTCATGATCAACGAGCCAGAAGGACTATGAGACTGCCAGGTCCCAGGGCTACGTGCAGACCACCAAGAAAGGGAGAGCATATATGGAGTTCCTAGACTGCAGCTTGTCCACCTTGATTCCTTTTTATAGCAAGTTGTCTTGAAGACACCAACTGGAGCATCTGAAAGCTCACTGGGGAGTGAGCTTCACCCCAACCCCAATCAGAAACACAGTGCCCATTTTTCTTTTCCTTTGAAATATTCATGTACCCTCCCTTCCAGTCCCACACCGATTCCTTGTAGATGACCCCTTTGCTTCTTTCCTCAAGTAATAAGGATGTGCTGCAGAAGGCAGGAAGGCAGGTTTGGTAGGGCAGCACTTTCAATAGCGTGGGTTTAAGAGCCTGTGCATCCAGGGACTTGGTCTGTCCACAAGGGGCCACCTTGCAATAGAAAGACAGAGTTTGAGATGCTCGCAGGCTCCCTTACTCCTCTGTGTGCAGTAAGCACTACTGAAGCATTCTCACAGGTGCTCAGCTGATCTCCGAGCCCAAGGATCCACTATGACAGGTCACACAGCATCTAGGTATGTGCCAGAGGTGCAGTTAAGGCACTCAGCTGTGACTGAGCCCTGGACTAAGAGCCGCCTGGCACACAAGGGTGTGGGAATCAATTTAGAATGTCACTGATAATGTTTTGACCACTGATGTTTTAGTGATGTATAAAGTGTCTTTTGCCTTCTCCACGTGTCTCCCCCCAGAATCCCCAAGTGTCCCTTTCCAGAACCCCCCTCTGTGAGCTGAGGGGCGAGGTGCATCTTGTTACCTGAAACCCTTTCCCACCTGAATGTAAATTCCCTCATCCCTATTGGCCCAAAGCCAGACACTCCCCTCCCCTTGCCCCTCATTGAAGGATTTGAACTCCCTCCAAGGTCTGTAAAACCCCCAGTTCTCCGAATAAAGCTCTCTTTGGTCCCCCTCTCTCCTGAGTGACCACGGTGTGTATTTCTCTGGGGCTCTCAGAGACCACATGGGAGGGAGGGGCAAAGCCTAGATAATGGATTAAGAGGACACCAGGCCAGAGAGCAAGACTCATGCCATTGCAGGCAAATTTCTACAGCATCAACTGAGGCTTTTAAAGGATCCCCAAAGGGAACACAAGGGTCAGTGGGATCCAGAAAGTAGGGGACTTCTGTTGCAAGCATATGTTAAAAAAAAAAATCCCATTCCTCATCAAATAAACAGATAAAACCTTACTGAAAGAAATAATCATAGTGTCACAGGAGATGCTGAGTTGGAAGGGACCCATCAGGATTATCAAGTCCAGTTCCTGGCCTTGCACAGAACCAACCCCAAGAATCACACCATGAGCCTGAGAGCAATGTCCAAATGCTTCTTGAGCTCTGTCAGGCTTAGTGCTGTGACCATTGCCCTTGGGAGCTTGATCCAGTGGCCAACCACCCTCTGGGTGAAAAACTTTTTCCTGATATCTAACCTAAGCCTTCCCTGACTCAGCTTCATGCCATTCCCTCAGGACCTATTGCTGCACACCAGACAGAAGACATCAGTACCTGCCCCTCCTGAGGAAGTTGTAACTGCAGGGAGGTCTCACCTCAGTCTCCTCTTCTCCAGGCTGAACTGACCCAGTGCCCTCAGCCACTCCTCATACAGCTTCCTCTCCAGGACCTTCACCATCCTCGTGGCCATCCTTTGGACACTCTTGAACAGTTTAATGTCTTTTTTATATTGTGGAGCCCAAAACTGCATACAGTAATCGAAGTAGTTTCTTTCTTACATGTCTCAAAACTTTTAGAAAAAAAAAAAAATTACAATTTTCTCTGATCAGCTGTGTAGAAAAGCATGTGCAACTCTTCACACTACAAACACAAACTTTTATGTTAGCACTTCCTTTGATCATGACCCTATAAAATAGGCCCAGATAGACTTTGCACAGATCTGCACAATAGTCATTAAAATTTGCCTCGTGACATCAGGTCAGACCCGTTGCTTTACCACACCTTTGTTCCATACGGGTGCTTCCCAACAGCATCTCATCCTCTGCACCTAGATGGAGCAGCTGAAGATATTACCCACCCATCCTTTTTGCTGCCAGACAGTTCTGCTGGCATAGTAGAGATTGTACACATGCACACATCAAATTAATTCCAGCAAAAGCCTCCCCATGCTAATTTAATCCATCCTCATTAGTTCATTGCATTGAAGCCAAAGTAGAGACTCTGGAATGATAAATCAGACAGTCTGACACTGGTCAGTGAAATACAACATTGAGAGATGACAGATGATCCCTCTTTTAATAAAAGGGAAAAAAAAAAAACAAAAAAAAAAAAACACAAAAACAAACTCTTAAAAACTAGAGCAAAACACAGGACACCTGCTATGTCCTAGGAAAGTAACCACTCTGCCTCCACAGCCTCCTGCAGCACAAAGGCCAGGGCAAGAGACCAAGGGCTGAGAACCATGTGGAAACTCAAACTTCTCATAAAAGACCAAGATTTTCATTTGGGAGAGAGGGAGAAGGGCAGAGAAAAGAAGTCCTTCCCTCAGCTCTGGTTTCCAGAGAACCCAGGAGCTCCAAACCACTGCACCTTCGCCTCTGGGAATAAGACAGCCTGGGATGGAAGCCAGACCTGTGAACTCCAGGGCATGGGGTCCATGGGTTGGCTAATCCGGGGTCCAGCTGCTATGGACCAACACCAACATGCACAGTGCTTAAAGACAGTTAGTCTGGTAAAATTTTGCTCTAAGGTTTGAAACTAACTTAGCTAGTTCCAAAGCACACTCCTCACAGAAATGTCTAGTTCCCAGTTATAAAAACATATGTAAAAATTTGGATTTGAAGGTATGAAACCTTCTCTCTGTCATAGGGCAGACTTTGGTGTGTTAGTACTCCCTTTCCCAGTTTCAGCAACTCACTCCTTTGAGGAGTCCAGCAAGGCTTGCATGCACCTCATTTCCATGTTAGTGCATCACATGAGCTTTATTAGAATTACCACCTTGTTTTCTGTTAACCTCAGAGGCAGGACTGTTGGAGCCTTTGGAAAAGTTTGATTTCTGATAAGAGGACTGCATGGAAAAAGGTTCAAAGCTGAGAAAAACATATATGAAAGGAACAGGATTTTTCTGTAAGGACAGCAAATTCTTGTTGCATTAATGATGACTCAGCCATGAGGATAGAGACGAGACATTGGCAAGTTAGATACTCAAATATGGTAAAATGCAGAATGACCCAGAGTTAATAAAAAAGGCAGGAGTTCTATTAATATATTTTTGTCAAACAAAACTTTCATGGCTTATGTTGAGAATTATGTTGTAATTGATGCCATTTAGCAAATACAACTTTGTAAAGGGCAAATTCTTTATAAAGATCATGGTACATACAGTGCATTGTAAACATTTTTTGCATATTCGGTGTCAGCTCAGGCTCCTGTTTATGTTCAGCTGCCTCCTGAACATCAATACAGCCTGCATTATATTATCTAAGTGATTCAAAATTACTTGATATTCTTAATGTATCACATTTTCCTGTAAACATGGAAGTCATACGATGCATACAAATGAACTGAAATAAACCATACTGAAGTTGTAGCTAAGTCATGTCAGCAGCCTTGTAAAATCCAGTGAGCTGGGTCACCAGTGTGCAGATTTCAGCAAACAATCCTTGAATGTGGCAGCAAATTGTAGTGAAAGGATGCTGAGGTTTCCTTCCAAGTATTCCTTCTTTACCTTCCACATTACTGGTATTGAGATTGAAGTAAGCTATTCCTCTTTGTTTGTATTTGACCCATCTATGTTTTGTAGGTAACACAGGAGACCTGGAGCCTGCAAAGAGAATTGCAGTGCCAGTGACCCACCTGCACAGCTGCTGAAGCCAGAGGTGATTTGCCCTCATGAATGTTCCACAAGACGCCTCAGGGAGAGACTCAGAATTACTTCAGTCACATGAAATACCTGCCTACATTTTTTGCAAGCTCATAGTTCATGACAACATCAGAATTAACAACTACCATCTCCTTTAAGTCTTAAAGGAAAAGTGGCAACAGCTGCCAGTGTGCTTTGTCTCAACACTGACTGGAGCAGGATGCCCTGGGAACACGCTTTGGATACTCATGGACACTCCTGAAGGTTCATACATCCAGCAGACGAGGGGATGCACATGCAGTGCAGTGCAAGTTGCGCACCCTACTCAGAGTTAAGGGTTTCTGTGCATGGTATAGGAGGTTAGAGGTGCCTGGAAATATCAGTTCCCAAAACCAAGGAGTCCGTAGCCTTCTGGCACCTTCAGCTGAGGACCACCATTTTTTGAATGTAGAGAGAGAATTTGGCTAAATGATTTTTTTACAGGATCACAGAACACTGAAGTTGGAAAGCATTTCTGGAGCTTGCCTGGGATAAGCTGCTGCTCAGAGCAGGGCACTTCACAGTGTCTTGAGGCCTTTTAGCTGAAAGCCCTTTGCTGTCTGCCTTTTACTTGTACTTTGATCCTTCTTTCCACTTTCACCCTGGCTCCTTCCCCTGCTGTCAGCACAAATGCAAGTGCAGCTGCCTGCTCAACTGCAATCATGAAGGAACCTGAGTTAAAGCTACACTTCACCATATGTAAGCAATTTTAAACTGTTCTGCGTCTCTGATGTGGCTCAGGGCAGCTGCACCAGTGCTTATGCTGACTAGATAAGGAGGTAGTCCAAGGCCAGGAAAGAAAAGTCAAGAGCCAGCCACGCTGGGCTAAATCTTTCTGTAGTGTGCCAAACGCTGTCATTCAAAATGCATATGGCCAGAGTCGCAGTTTGAAGTTTCTTAATTTTTTGTAAATACTTACAACGATACCAATTCAGGCATGGCTGCAGCTGTAGCAATGGGAAACTGCCTTCACTGGCTTAGATTTTTCCCATTTCTGAACCTGTTGCAACCACATTGCCTGCAGGGCAATCCAAATCAGCCCCTTGACCACAGTCAAAGTGTGAACTCCCTGGCTCACTTCATATCCTAGAGAGACACCGCCAAGGCACTCTGAGCCCACGTAACCAACCTCAAGAACAGCTTGCAACATACATTTTCCAAAGCCTCCACCAAACCTACAGATCTACATGACTGCAAGGCTTAATCACCATGGAGAAGATCTGGGTAAGCGTGGGAATGGTTGAGCATGGCACCGCTCCTCAGACACCAGTAATTACAATGGTGGAACAAAACTGAACTGAGCTAAAAGGATAAAGTATCATATGCAGGGGTGGTGGGAAAGCACAAGTTAGTCTGTCTGCTTTGCAGCAAACATGCAGGCTGCCATAGGTGGCATTTAGGTTTGTCTGACTCTCCAGGCCTGAGCCAGCCAGCTTGCATATAAAACATCAGGAAAGATTGTTTTGGGTGTGGACGAGAGCATAGCTACCAAACAAACAAGGGCTTCTACTCTCCTGTAACAGGCAAGCCCTGGCAAGAAGCAAACTATGGGAAATGCACTACTTCTTCTCATTTAACAGTGCTGGCACAAGAGTCAGGGAGTTTACCACTTGCTGATGACCAAGCTGCTCAATGTATTACAAAGAATAAATGGTTGAAAAATTCAACTGTACCAACGAAAAAATGCCCCCTGACATCAACAATCAGTCCTGAACAACCACTTGGTCATGACAACCTGCAAAAGGCAAGACCCTGCAAGACTCTCAGGCTTCATTTATTGCATCCTCCAAGTCTGAGAAAAGTGATAGAAAGCAAACAGAGTGAGAATTAATCTTCAGACTTTCCGTGTGGCAACAGGCAAGCTTCAAACCTGTATCCTGCTTACACCACAACATAAAGTTAACCACACTTACTTGGCAACATCACTGGGGGCTGACTTATGGACTAAATGCTCAACACACAATGCCTTCCAAGAGACTCAGTACTGGTCCCTGGATATGTGGTAAGAACGTGGGGATTAGCCAAGCAAGTCCTTAGGTGAGAAGGAAGTTGTGCAGTTACCAGTTTCTTAGGAAAGAAAAAAAAACAAGGCAAATTTCTTTGCAAATGGGACATGTAACCTCAGTAATAGCTGCAATTGTAGATTCTTCTTTACTTAAAGTACATACCAATTAATTTAGATAAGAATTTAAGTACAAAAAGGCTTATTTCACTTATTCCCTTAACAACGTACTTGGATGTATCAAGTTTTGCAGATTTTCCTGAAAAAAAAAAAAAAAAAGCAGTTCTACAAAATTCACATTTTAAACAAAACTGTAAGCTTGTACAGTTATTCCTGCCTTTCTCCTACCTTCCTAAAACAGCAGCAATCAAACATTTAGATAAAGGGGGGTGGGGGGAAAAAACACTTCTCTTATATGGAGCACACTGTAGCAAAAAAAGCAAGTTCTGTCTATAAATCATTATATAAATCATACAGAACATACACTAAGCAGGCAGTTTCTTGACAAGGCAACTTTCATGCTGATCCCAATGGAATTTTACCCTGATTAATTACTTGCCAGATTCACTCACAGACAAGTTTAAGCAGCATGGAGTCAAAGGAAAGAGTGAGGAATGTAATGCTTTGGCATAAAAACAAGCACTTCTTAAAGGCTAAAGTGTCTTTTCTGCAGTTATAACATTGAAATTAAGTTAAATTTGGAATTTTTTTAATTGCCTACTTAAACCTATGATATTTAGAAACCCTCTATACTTTTATTTTTCATATGAAAATATTCCTATTTTCTCAGATGGTTTTACTTGACATTTCACGTGCAGTGACAGAACCACTTATATGGAACTTTTGCTCAAAAGCGTTTGAGTTTATTCTAGAAGTAGCTGCACTTCTGTCAAAAACAGAAGCAAAAATAATTTAATAAGTAACATATTTTTCAGCATTATAACCACCAGTTTCACCATGGATTATATGGTTGCTTTCAGACCACAGCACATCACATACCACTAGATTAAGATTTAAATTAGTATCTATGTATTTTAAACAGTGAAAAAACAGCACTTGCGTGTACACCCTGTATTTCTCAAGAGCACAAAAAGATGTAGTTGAGTAAAGACAGGTTTGACTTTGCATATGGTCACTGCTACTGCCTAAATGCTGGGGTGTCCTTCAGTGTGATCAGATCTATGTAGCCTGTGACAGGTAATGAGTTACCAAGAATGCCCAAGTACCAGCGAGGTACTAGGGTCCAAAAACTGATTTCCTAAATTCCATCCACTCAATCAGTTTACAGTGGTCTCATCCTTACATGGTTATGTAGATTAATATTTGCATTACTAAATCAAAACCCAAAGTCTCCAAGTCACAGGAGGCAACAAGGATCCCGTAACCAGCTTAGTTTAGAGAGCACCTTCCTCTTCCCTCTGGTCTCCTGCACAGTAAAGTGTGCAGCAGGAGGAATGAGGAAGTGCACAGACATGAATCACCACAACATCTGCATTAAGAGATCATGCTGAAGCATGTGTGAACTGTAACATTCAAGTATATTTTATTAAGTTTTATAAAATATATACACTCTTGAAGCAGAGCTCATTTCACACACAGGCTGTAAGACTTCATTGGTATCACTACAGCATTGAATAGATGATACACTTCCTATCAAATGAGCAGACCAGAGAGCTAGGGAAAAACTACACTACTCTACTTCAGATCACAACCTCTGTCAGCACCCTGCTGACTTAAGGCTATATTTCTGCTACCTGAGTTGATTTTGTTAACTTCACAATTTTTTGCATCTTCAGGAATGGGGTGGGTGGGGAGTAAAGAGGAATGATGGTGCACACTTTTCAAAATACAAAAGAAAAACGTTGGTAGTCGCTTCGTAAACTTTGCATTAAAAATATGAAAAAGAAAAAAAATTTGGTACTTACAAAACCAAATACAGCCTACTTAACAATCTTGGATCTAAAGTGAGATCAAGTGGAAAAAAAAAAACACAACACACTTCATTTCACAATGTCCTTCAGTTTCACCATTCTGGAAAGTCATGCAAAAATTGATGCCTGTTTCTTCATGTTTATACCACTGTTATGTCACCAATCTTGTGTGCGATGTCATACTACAAAAAGAAAGAACATCATTAATCTATATTAACAAGAGGCTAAATACGGTCATATACAGTAGTTAAGTGCACTATTCAGACCATCACTCAACGTGTGGTCATTCAGATTAGGGTTTACATCAATGCTTCTCAGCAAATGAGTGCAGTGGTGCAGCAAATTGAGACTCCATTTATTAGTTGACTATAAATGACTGCAAGTTCAACTTGATAGCAAAATTTCAGTATCTTCACATGGGTTATTCAAGAATCCGTATGGATTTCCCAGTGCCTACCTACTACATTGCATTTTTAAAGTACCTGTCAAAATCTGCCAAGATGTCTCTTTCTTCAGTGGCATACCAGTAACCTGAATTATCAAAGAACATATTTTTGTTGTTTACTGCTAAAGACACTCAGTTTTCTCAAAGAATCCAATGGCTCATCCCAATCTGCATACTGGTTTGTTTCACCATTTCCTTAGAAGTCAGTTCTAATTCCTTGACTATTTTTCTTGACTTTTTTGGGGAGACCTTTTAGTACAAAGATAATAAAAATAATTATTTGTTTGTTACAGTTCTTTACCAGCTCTGTACTCTTTGACTTCATATTCTAAGACTGATATTGTAAGAAAAATAACTCAGCATTCTTGCCACCACTCCGTGCTACAAAATACCCTTTGACCGTGCTCCCTGTACTCAAACACCACTGACAGTCACCAGCATTAATTTTGCAAATGTCATATTCCACCATAAAACAACTCCTCCTAATTAATAATCCACAGATGTATATGGATGTATTGCATTTACTGGAAACACCTCATTTTCTTACTCCCCCATTTAAGCTTATTACAGGTCTTTGTATAATTATACAAGTCCTCACAGATTTTTAGAACTTGCCTCAATGCCACAATAGTTTCTCCATAAGAGCAGTAATTAAACCAACTGACTCAGGCTACCCCTGCAACATCTCACTTTCTTCCTTGCAAACTGTCACACTGCCATTAGAATTACACATCAAATAAAATCTTCCAGGTGCACACAACAATAAAATTAACTGAGTAACTTCCCAAAGCCTTGCTCGGGACTGTAACTCCAATCAGCACCAAGTGCTGCTTGGCACAAAACCAGGGCCTTTGGCTTCTTTCTATTTGAGGCTATTAACCTTGCATGAGAACCTGTCTTACAGCTTCATTCTGGCTACTTCTTATGCAATTATTCTTTTAAGGAATATTAAGAAGAGTATTAATTGGGACTGAATGCTAAGGCAAGAAGAGTCCTTTCTGTCTGTATTCCTGTATTTGCACCAGGATAATGCTCCTCTTTCTCACCTCTCACATTAAAAGCTCTTGAGTTAATAAAGAGATAATGAGTTAATAATTAGCAAACATATGCTTTCTAAGTAAATATTAGGCTGTTCCCCACACACTTCTTCATGTTCATGCTATTGGAAAAGCCTGATGAAACAGTGCTCTTACATGCCAAAATGTTTGTAAATCCAGCTTTTCTCAGGCATAAGGCAGAGGTGCAAGCAGGGGCTCATGTCAGTGTCTCCATCAAGCACATCCTCCTCGCTCCCTTTCATGAGTGAGTCAAGAAACTATTCACACACCCGGCTTAAGGAGAAAATTCTGCCACATGGCACACAGATGAGCTGGGGTGGAGGAAGAGCTTTTGATACCCCAGTTGTTTGGAAAAGCAAATACTTTTTAAAAATCTGATGCTTAAATGAGCTAGAAAGGCAAAACGGAATAAATACAGCATAATCTGTCCTCGTTTACTTGCGCTGCACTGATACTTTCAGTCTTGATTTTCTTTTCCTTTCCTTCTCATCTAAGGACATCTCTANTGCAGTCTGGCAAGTCAACTCTAGCATGCAACTAGAGGCTATTCATGCAGCTGTGATAAAGAAAATAATAAATAAATAATAATAATTTAAACAAAAAAAAAAATTAAAATCCACCACCCAGTGTTGTAACTTATAAACAAGATGTGGTAAGTCCTTTGGATCATGCAAGGGAAACTATAAGTTAATAAGAAACTACTGTCTGCTCATGTATTTGCAATCATAACCTCATTATGTTTAAACTGGAAAAACAGATAACAGTTTAAAGTCTCTAAAGCACAGGCAAGTGAGTGAAACTGGTTAGGAACAAAAAAACATGATAGAAAAGGACAGAAAAGGAACAACCCTCCAAAAAACATGATCAATAGCAACATAGCATACTCAGCAAAAAGGGAAAACCTGTCTAAAACTCCACCTTGCTTCGATAGTGAAATCCATCCCACAATCAGAAATAAAAATGCAGCAGGGGATAGAAAAAGAAAGGTCAGACACCAATTTAAGTGGGAAACTGTAGGTAAAGTTGTATAAAACACCAAACACAGAGTAATTTATTGCTGACAGGGTCAGGGAGGAGCTTTCCATCTCACTGTGTGTATCTCAGCCCGGCAGTGTAATAGTTAAATATCAGCAACAATGAAGGAAAATACTCAACACACGCTGATGCTGTGTTTTCATTAATTTACTCTGAGATACCTTCCCAGTTACCAGCACGATGTAGCAGGGAAAGGGTGGTGAGGGAGGATGAAGTGACCCAGCAGAGCCATGAGGACACCAGCCCAGGCAAACACTTTGTCCTCCACACTACTGAGCAAGAGGAGAGAGAAGTTGCCTCCTTCCAAGCTGATGCCCAGTAGGCAACTAAGCTGAGACTTCTGACCAAACCTCTGGAGGAAAAGAATTAGCAATGGGCTTTGGGGGATTTTTCACCCTCAAGAAGCTGCATAATGATAACTGCCCTACTATTATTTTTACTACAACTTGAAATACCCAAGGAGGGCTGTTCAGTACTGAGAGGGCAACTGCTGTCAGGGCAGAATTAATAACCAGCAACCAGTAGGGGACAGAGACAACCACAGATGGTCTGACTGAGACAACTATGTTGAAATACATCTATTTAAAAATTTTCTAAGACTTGTTGTTGGCTGGACTTTGCGAACGAAGATCTTGGGATAAGCCTGCGCAATGGATTTTTTAAGTGAGGCACAGTGTGCGCAGAACTGGCCCCACTCCCTTTACTCCTGAGGTTCATCTTGCCACGGCCGAGCAGCTCGGACGGCGACAGCGAGTTCCTCCAGGATTCGAACCGGCGTCCTCAGAGGAGGAGCCGGCTCCACAGGCGGGGGCCTACGCCACTCGGCCAACGCCCGCCGCCTCTCAAGTGTGACATACAAACAGCAAAGCAATAATGTCAGGCTGTTGAGAAATCCTGGGAGCCCACGTGGGTCAGAGCACCAGGGGAAGACCTCGCCTTGTCCTCTCTGCCACCGAATGACACAAACGTGGCACTGCAGCTTTCTAAGACTATGAAAGAGGTGAAAACAAGCACTGCGATGGGCATCTGGTGAAGGCTTAAAAGATTCACCAATGATAACTTTAAAAACAAATAACAGTGGGATGAGAAACTCTAGTTCCAAAAGTCACCAGGAGTCAACATAACTATGTCTACTCTAACAGCTATGGAAGATGATGAACAAGGAAAATATGTCAACATGAACGTAGAATAAAAAATCACACAGCTAAATCGTGACAGAGCCAGGACACCAACCCTAATCCTCCATTAATGAGACTCCTCTGGCTTGGGATCCTTTTGTTACTATTTTTATTGCTGGTGAGTGAACTTCTGTTAGCCATGTCAGCCACTAAGGATGTCCTCATCTTCCTTGCATGTTCAGCAATTTCCCCCATCATGTACAAACCATAAAGCCAGCAGCAAATTAACTAGTTAGTATGGTTGGCACATACCTGAGATGTCAGAGCAATATTTATGTGTATAACATAATGACCCAGTTCTCACTGTCAGCAGCATACTCCACTCAGAGGGCTGATTAAAATCCCAGCATGCTCAGGTAACACCAGGGGCAGGGAAATTATGCTGCTTTCTAACAGCCAACAAAAAGCTTTGTTAAGCATAAAGGTTCTAACCCTCCTTCCAGCTCTTTCATCTAGGAATAAAGGACTGTAGTGGGTTGTCTGAAATTCCTGCCTGCCCACCCACTTCAGATATGTGTATGCCATATATAAAATAATACACCTAAAATACTTCAAGTAGAAACATAACCTACAATTCTGATCATGCCAGACTTGCATAGTTGAAAGGCATTGAAGTTCTAGACATCAATTATATGTCTTTAAAATCAAGGTTATCTGTACAAGGACTACAATTTTCATTGTCTCACTCCTAAAACAACTGGTAAAATCATGATTTGTCTGAGGATTTTCTTCCCACTGAATGAGCTGCAAATGAAGAAACATTATTGGTGACCTTAACTTCAGTCTGAAAGATACTGACATTTTAATGACTAACTTTAAACTCTAGTCCATACTAGTCAATCAGGAGTTGATTACACCTATTGTATTTTTATTTTTCTAAATAATAGGGATGTAGAAGCATGTACTTCCATCAGAGTGATAGTGCACAGATAATATAAACATAGTATTTCTCACTACAACTGTTGAAACATTATAAAAAACTGCATTCATACCTCAGCTGTACATTTCTACAGTTTACAGCTTGTTGTTAGAGCTTATAAAAAAAATAGTCTTCATTGATGCAGATTACAAGAACCATTTTCTCATCTAAATTTATTTCCTGAGTAAACAAGAAAATAAGCATCTGGCATCAAAGAAGGTTCCTTAGCTTTCTGCTGGAAAACATACTCTCAGCAAGTCACTGTAAAGCACTGGTTGTGTTTAGGTAGAGAGAGATGGGGAGAGAGGCTGACAAAGAACCAGCCATGAGGAGTGTTCATAATTCCCAAACACAACATTTATTACTTGGTTTCAATATCAAGCACTCATATTTCACCATGAAATGTTTGGGGGGTTTTGTGGGGTTTTTTGTTTTGGTTTGGTTTTTTTTTCCCCCCAAGAGGGATGGAGACTGTATGGAAGCTTTGCTTTTTTTTTTTGTTTGTTTGGTTTTGGTTTTTTTTTAAAGTTCTCTTTTAAACAGAGTGAGTTGTCCCGTCTTAAACAGGGAAACAAGGTCATTAAATAGGTTACCTAATGAGGTCATCCAAACCACAACTCAAGTATGAAGTGAAAGTAAAAGGACATTGCAATGTCTAAGCGACTTCATATTGAATTACAAAATACAAGGATGAAACCAGGGCAAGACCAAACAGTTCATTTCAAACCATGTCCTTTTAGTAAGTTTGAATTCTTCTCATGTACCAACAAGAAGCAGGAAAGAATATGTGAAAATAAAGTCATTGCAAGCTTTATTTTTTATTTTACAGCTGAGATGAACTGTTTCTGGTCTTGACAGTTACAGGATTGGAAGTGACACGGAAGGGCATTTTATTTATCTGGATAAGAAGTGCAGTGCTAACAGCCACAACATAAGCTTTTTGACATGTTCCACAAGCCACCAGCTGTGCCCTAGAGTTGGCACTTTCTTTAGCAGGCACAAGCAATCCAGTAGTTTTATGCATTACCACCATTTGCCTTCATTCCTGGTCTAAGGGTATCAGTTTCCCTCCCACATGAGCTATTCTACTGGTAAACAGAAACCTTATGTAATAATTTTCTCTTGATCTCCTACAGCTAAGTAAGGCACAGCACAAATGTTTGGACTTCAGCAAAATTTCTTAGAAACACCACCCCCTCAGCTGCCTGTCGAGTGGCTGCTGCTGAGAGCTCTTAATCGGAGACCTTAAACACCAAGCACAGACACTGCTGCAGCTTTAACTCCCGTGAAATCTGACTAATCCCCACTGCTGATCCACGGGTAAAATATCACCAAGCGAGTGAAGCGAGGAGATTCAGAGTCCTATATGGGACAATACACATGCCAATCACAAAGCAGGCCAAGTCACAAGCCATATGAAGGCACTACTTCACCTGTACAGCAGCAACCCGGCGCAAGAAACAACAGCTCAAGTTCCTTTCTCATTCACACAGAGGGCAAGTTGCAAAACTGACATAATTGGCAGCTATTACAATAATGATACTAAATTACTTTTTTAGCTCTTTACCATGTTACCACCCGATAATCACGGAGTTGAAAAGAGAGCTCTCTGTGGGTTGTGGAAAGAACTTTAGGTTCAAATGTTGCCCTTAACGAAACTAAAACTTCAACAAAGTTGCAAGTTGATAACAAAAAGCGACATTTTTGTTTTCTTACTTGTAAAAGAGGCAAGGAGAAATGAAAAACAGAGAAAAAAGTTAAGGTTACTTTAAAAGCATAGGACAGTTTTACCACCACATTTATACCTTTCTGATGAGATGCAAGGGGGGGGCAAAGCAGTTGCTGCCTTATTGTTTTCCCCTCTCTCTGCCGCTTGTGATGGTTATCTCTGGCCCCGGGGGTCTGGCAGCTCGTTCCAATGCAGTGCCTGGAATGCAGCTGTGGTGCCTTGGTCCCTGCTGCTCAGCTTTTACTGTTCCAGTCGGGCAGCTGCTGGCCAGTGCAGACTCACAATTCCCAGCAGGCAGTGACTTCGGCTCTCAGGAGTATGGCAGGGATGCAGGAACAGGGGTTCTCACAACTCACACGTGGAACACGGCTGGTTTGTGTTCTCCCCGATGCTGGCAGCACCTCAGCTCCTGGTCATGGGCTTCGCAGGTGGTGGGTGATGAGGAGAGGGTGGTCAGCTCCTGCCTCGCCAGGCAGAAAGACTTGCAGAGCAGGTGTCAGTCCTCCCCTCTTCTCCTGGTTTTGCACGGGTTTTGCTTCACTTTATAATGAGTTTAAGACCTTTTTGCTACTGTTTGTTTCGCATGTGGCCTTCAGGTGTCCGGAGAGATGGTGGTAAACAGAAACAATGACTGACCATTTATTTTATTATCAGTTTTCCACATCCCACCCCATGGTCTGTCACTGTTTTGTGGAACATCAGCATAGATTTCTTCAGTGGTGGTAACATGAATATAGCGAACAGAGGGAGAGAAAGAAACAAGCCAGCATGTTATCATGCATTTAACTAGGCTAATGCCAACAATTAGGAACATAATTCTGATGAAAATTGCTATTCCAACTTGAGTCAACCATTTCCATCCTAGCCCTAAGTACTCTAGGATGGTAGTGGCCCATGATTCACCCAACACTTCTCATGGCTGCATTGCATAAAACATATTTTTAGTGTGGTTACTTATTTCTTTCATCTTAGTTCGTGCTTCCTCTGTGAAGGTCAAAGCATTATGAATTGTTACACAGAATTCAGTTTCTGATAAATTTAACATTCCACATACTTCTTGTTCTTTCAGTAATATCATATCTAAGGCTAACTTATTTTGCAAAGTTATTTTAGTAGTCTGCTGAACTTGAGTGTTTAATTCTCCAAATGCAGGTTGTGTCCAATTACTCAATACACTTAATTGCCAGGTAATATCTTCTAATATAAATTGATGTCTTTTTAAGGTGACTGAGAGGAAAGACGTTTTCAATGAACAGGGGAATTTTTTTTGTCCAGTGGTACAGTAATCCAGAAAGTCAATTCCTTTGTTTGCCCATTCTGGCCTTTGTGTTGCCTCTGAAGAGGGAACAACACTGCGATAGTGTTGTGCTTAAGACACTTTAGTGAAGACACTTTAGCACGTTTGGGGAAAAGGCAGGGAATTCCAATTCCTCACTTAAGTCCAGTATGCTGTTCTAATGACAAACATGAATTAAACTTCCCATTAGAGCAACCCCAAGCCATTCCAAGAGGGGCCATATACTTTGCAGTTTTATATTTGGTTTTGTCTGCATGATCAAGGATGGTGATTTTTGGCTTAGTATTTATCAGGGCACCACAGATTGTGTAGTGGGTATAGGGAACTCCACAATGGTTGAGAAGATATTTGTAGGTGATGGTACAGGTTTCATCTTGACCTCTCCAGTCTTCTTAAGGGTATCCCCAAAAAGTACACATATGTCTTATTAATGTTCAAATTCTAAGTGAAAACCACATTTCTGGAGGAACTCCAGGTCTTTTTTTGCATATTACAACCTTTGAGCAATTGAATAGAGGACTATCTTCTACTTCAGGCACAGTAAATTTGGGGTTTCCAAATCTGATTTAAGAAATGTTTGTACAGACCATGCCCACATTAAGCTTTTTCAGTTGATTGGAACCACATTTGTTATGGTAGGAAGTTGCACACACCAGGAAGAGCTAAAAACTGTGACATAATTACTTTTTATACAAATCTGGCATGTATAATGGGTCAAAGAGTGGATCCCATAAATAAATAAGGCAGGGTTGTCCAGAATTATATTCCTCACAGATTATAGTCTCAGGTCCAAGTTCGCCTTTAGTCAATTCAATGGCTGGATGAGGGGGTTCAATTTGAGATGAGATGGTCAGATTTATCTTTGGATGTATAGTTTTACAACATATGTGGAGTGACATCCACTTGTGAGGTCTATCAGAAGGTGGGTCATACGTCTGGTAAAAGCCATGCACTACAAGAGTACCTTTCCAGAGTATTTGGGCTCCATTCATCTTACTCGCCTGCTGTTCAGGAAGTGTTAATGGAGCAGACACACCAGCCATCATATTGAAAACAAAAGATAAATTCAATGGTATCATAAAAAAAATCACAATCCTTGCTCAGCAGACTCAGGTAATGCTACACACATACTTGAGTCAGTGTGATTCCATATTTTCACAAGCCCTTTAACTAGTTCCCAGGCAAAGGCTCCTTAGATTTTCCCGCTTAACAGTTTGCTCTGCTGAGCACTTGTACAAGGTAAATAACCATACAAACATAACTAACAAATTATAACCACAGTTACCAGTGAACAGAACCATGGTCCAAATCAGGTTTTTCATTCATGGTTCTGAATATTTTTCTCTGTAAAAGAATGTGTCTGTCCAGTCCCTTTAGGGCCAACATTAAAATGTAGTAACAATCCAACAAGAGCTTATTTTGTGTTCTTTGCCATAAGCATCTTTTGCTCTCCAGGTGTACATATTAAAGGGAGTAGCAAATACCATGGGTACAGCTCCTGCAGCGGGCAATTCCACCAATACAGGCTGTTCTGGGAAGGAAGAGGGTTCTTGCTTACTTATAGGTTTTGATGTTGCTGGTATTAAAGAAGGCTGTGGATAAAAAACTGTGCATCCAGGGCATCCATTTACTCCCCATCAGTCATTTACCATTTTTACAGCATCCCATAGTCATCCAATCCAACTGGATTTCTGAGGTTTTAGAAATTACTTAAGCCAACCATTTACTCTCAACTATGCCATTTGTCTGTGGACAATGGGGTGTGTGAAATATCCACTGGATCCCTTCCTCTTTGGCCTGCTCTTGGACAATGGTGAATGTGAAATGTGACCTGTTGTCTGATTGGACAGATTCAGGTTTTGGGAAAAAAACTGAACCATATTTTAAGAGCCGCTAATGTGTTTGTACCAGTTGCCTGAGGGAAAGCTTCTGCTTGCATTAGTCCTGATTTAACTTCCACTCCTACTAACAAATATCGTTTACCCTCAGACTTTGGAAAGGGTCCAATACAGTCTAATTGCCAGGTAACCCATAGTCCTTTTCTGTCTCTTATCTGTAGCAGGGGTTGTTCTGAAGGGTGATGTTCTAGTGGGGTTTTGCACTGTTCACATGAGGATATGCAGGTGTGGCACATTTCCCAAGTTACTGACCATCCCCTGCTCAGTGCTTCTTTGTACAGATCTTGTGCCCCTGTGTGCTGTCGCTTTTAAGTGCAACCACCCTAATAACCAGCCCCATTTTTTTGTTGGAGTTTTTACATTTAATGAGGCTAATCTGGCCAGTTCATCTACTTTGTCATCCCAGCAACTAGCTGGAGTTTCATATTCTTGGTGAGATGCTACCAATCTGAACAAGAAATTCCCTTGCCATTTCTCTTTTTGCCAAACAGGGACTCTTATTTACTTACTTCCCAAGTCATTTTTGTCCCACTACGGGAATCACTTAGCACACCCCCTGAACACAGCAAAAGAATCAGTGTAAACATACACAGAGTCAGTGGTTTCAGATTCATGATAAACACACTCCAAACCGCGACCAATTCTCCTGCCCGTGCACTGCCGTGTCCTTCTGTTTACTATGTCTCTTGTGTTTACTTGCAAAGCTACAGCATGATATTTCCAAACTTTGCCTTCCCACTTTGCTGACACATCAGCAAACTACACATTTTGCAATTGTTCTGAATATGGAGCAGCAACTTGAATCACAGAAGGTGGAAAGTCAGTGGTGATACTTAACACTACCTCATCTTGTAGAGGGAGGTTTTTGGGAGCAACTTCTGTTACCTGAAAAATGGTGCAATAGTGTTCAATTTGAGCACACCATTTCAGAAGGGATCCTCATTTGGCCACCCCATCAGGGGGTGGGGTTCCTGTCAAAACCGGCTTGATGACTGTAAAAGGTCCTCTTAAAGTTAGAGGCTGTTGGTGGACAGCTTTCTCTGCGACCTGAGAAGCAGCACTAGCCACAAATAAGCCCTTTTCCCAAGAAGACTATCATTTTTCTGCATCCTTGAAACTGCAGGAATAAAACCCTATGGCTCTGGTAGGATCATCAGGTCCTCTGTGCCATCAGTCCAAAGCCGATGTCATTCAATGTCCATTCAATTTGTACTGGATCAGTGGGGTCTATATATATGCGTGTGTGTGTATATATGTGTCAGTGTACAGGGCCTAGTGATTAATATGTATTGGGCCCAAAACTTCAGAGTTGTAGGGCTTCATCTTGGAGGGTGGTCCAATCCCACTTTGATTTTTTAACAAATCATATAAGACTCTTGCAGTTACTGAAAAATCAGGAATGTGTTTTCTCAAAAACATCAGCAGGCCTACAGCGTGCTGCAGGTCTTCCTTATTCTCTGGCATTTTAATTTGGTCTAGGTGGGTGAGGGTGTCTGGGGGAATTCCACCCTTTCACCAAATTCCTAGGAATTTTACTTCTTGTAAAGGGGGTTGTACTTCTCCAGGAGAGATATGTAAGTCAAGGGTCTGTAGATGTCTAATAATGTCTAACTGGGTTGATTGTACAAGTGCAATTTTATCTCCTGCTACCAAAATGTCATCAATGTATTGGTGACAATATACTTTTACTCCTGACGCAGGAGGGATGAGTGGTAATTCCTGTGCCAGTGCATGACGTCCTAGAGTGGGTGAGTGCTTAAATCCTTGTAGAAGAGTAAAAGTGTACTGCTGGACCTTCCACATGACAGCAAAACACTCCTGATCCTGGACCTGCAGTGGGACCATAAAAAGCATACCCTTGACATAAGTAGTGGCCATAATTTGATGGGCTTGTTCTTGTATGGCAGCTATCAGCTCAGCAATACTGGGCACTGCTGCTGCAGTAAGGGGTCCTGGGCTGGAGTTAAGACATCAGTCTCCAAGTGCCATTTGGCCACATGGGAGCATTGTAAAGGGAAAGTGTTGCAATCACTACTCCTCTTTCTTTTAAATCTCCAATAACTGATGTGATTCCTTCCCTGGTTCCCAAGAGGTAAGGTTTGACATTGATTACTTGGGAGTGAGGAAGAGCAGAGACAGAACTCAATAAACACAGTTGTTTGGTTTGTTTTCTTTCCCAAAGGTCCTATTTTTCCTTCATCAGTCCAAGACCTTCCCTTTAGGAGGTCCAGCCCCAAGAAATTTGTGGGAATTTTACCCCAAATCATTAGGGTTTCAACTGCTCTCTCCTCTCCCAGTAACCAGCACATTACCTTTTCTGTCATCTGGGGTTGCGTGTATCCAAAAGCATCTGTAAAAAATATACCTTTAACCTAAGGGAGAGATTCCACATGAAGAGACATCTTCAATTTTAAGGGCAGACACTTGAGCACCAGTATCCAAGTTCCAGGAATTTTGCAGGGACCAATAGGACAGGGCATTAATACAACCCCATTGGAGTTTTTGGTAAGCCATCTAATGTAAATCCAACCTTCATCCTCCAGCTTACCTACTAAGAGTTTACCATCACCTCCCCTCTCTGTGATCCCTCTAGGGCAGGGGCTGTAGCGGGGATAGCTATTAATGATCCCTCCTTTGCTGACCATTCTCAAATTAATATCTCTTATTTATTAGTAGATTAGCCATCCATTAGGGTTTTGGGAATTTCTTTTGGTAAAGCCCTTAATCCACCGGGTATTTCTCTTTCTCCTTGTGTTGTTCTCCTGTATTAGCTCATCCTCCTGGCCCAGAAAAGGGCATTAACCTTTGAAATCTTACCTGAGGCATGGGTGTCTTGTACTCTGTGTGCCAAACTCATTTAGAATCAGCTGTAATTGAAGGTATTGGACCATATTTTCTTCCATAATTATTTCATGTGCCATGTTCCCCAGGTCCAAACTTTACTTTCCCTGTGGTTATGATTGAAGGTTATAGCTGCTTCTCTCCCCTTTTGTGAGGCTTTCTATTTGTACTTTTAGTTGGATGCCTATGGGTTTTCATGTCTTCAGGGAGGCCTCTGATAAGGGGAATAATTCTTTCGGGGTCTACAGGCACTATCACAGGGGATTCACATCATGGTGTTAACTCTCTATCATGCATCATTTGTACTATCCGTAAACAAGCAGCTTTTTGCACCTTCCACAACTAGATTAACATCCCCCACTACAGTCAGTGGGTCTCCCCTCTCCAGGTGGATAGGACTGCCAGCACAATAAGTGGCTCTTTGGGTAAGAGACCAGGAAACACGGTTACCTCCTGTGGTCAGGAAGAACCCTGGTACCCCAAAACCCCTGACATTCTTTCTCTAATAACAAAATTCAGTCACATCCATCAAGAGAGACCCTCCAAAAACACTCAGATTCTGTAGGGGTTCAGCTATATTCCCCTTTTTTTTAATATAACCAACTCAGTAGCCGTACAGCTGTTGTGGTTATCTGAGGTGTGCCATCCTCCAAGCCCTCATATGTGTATTCTGTTTTAATCACAGGACAAAGTGATACTGGCAGCAAAGGTCACACAAAGATTCTAAGTCAGAGAGGGGGTATGTCTCTTTAGATAGTCTCAGCTCTGACTCCTTTTTCCCTTTTCACTAATCTTGGATAAAGCTCCTCTCGGGACCACATGGGTGGTAGCCCTTTCATTTCTTATCTCTTCCTGGAGGAGATGGGCAGTAAACTGCTCCTCCAACTGCCTGAAGAGCTTTGATGAGATCTTGCAGCAAGGCTGTAATTTCCATGTCTGTTTTTTGTTGCTTTTCATTATTTTCAACTGCAGTTAGCACAACAGGACCTAAGGCAGGACAAATATGGGTCTCCCCTTACTTTTTCTGACTCTTGCCTCTGACCACATGGTAGAGATTTGATCAGCAATCACTCGACTGTCACACCAGTTAGTCTGTGCCTATTCCATTCCTGGTGGAGATGGCTTGGCATCAAATGCATCTAGTAAATTGGTAGGAGCTTGTGCAAAACGTTTCGTGTTGCTACAAAAATGGGGTGGACTTCTCCAGGGGGTACCTTGTGTGAGTTAATTTCCAAATTCCATCCCTTCTCCCCAGAAAGCGAAGTTATTTCCCAACAGTGGAGTGATCATCTCCAGGGGATACTGTATATAAATTACAGCTGATTTTCAAACTCCACTCCTTCACCCCGTATCTATTTTACTACCAACACACAGAAGTGATTTTTCCTGAGGGGCACCTTGTATAAAATTACTTTTCAGTATTTCACTTCTTACACTCCCCAGGAAATACCTTATTTTAAACCATAGTAATACACCTCACTTTTGAGGGGTACCTCGCATTAATTTCATCAAAAAGCAAAACAGTTAAAATGCGCAATTTACTTCGGGGGGGGAAAGTCATAAAGGTACCTTATTTTGTTTCTCTATCACAGACTGATCAACCATAAAAATTAGCAATTATCGATTTTTGGAATCAGCACTCTCATTTTAAGGGAATCGTGTCCTTTTGACACCAATTAAAATGTTACAACTCAGTAATCAGAGAGGAGCAAAGAGAGCTCTCTGTGGGTTGTGGAAAAAACTTTAGGTTCAAATGATCCCCAAAATGAGATTAAAACTCAAAGTTAGATGTTGATACCAAAACCCGGTATTTTTAGTTTATTAATTGTAAAAAGGGCAAAGAGAAAGGAAAAGAAAAATAGAGAAAAGCTGGAAAAAGCAAAGGTTACTTTAAAAGCATAGGACAGTTTTACCACCACATTTATACCTTTCTGATGAGATGCAAGGGGGGGGCAAAGCAGTTGCTGCCTTATTGTTTTCCCCTCTCTCTGCCGCTTGTGATGGTTATCTCTGGCCCCGGGGGTCTGGCAGCTCGTTCCAATGCAGTGCCTGGAATGCAGCTGTGGTGCCTGGTCCCTGCTGCTCAGCTTTTACTGTTCCAGTCGGGCAGCTGCTGGCCAGTGCAGACTCACAATTCCCAGCAGGCAGTGACTTCGGCTCTCAGGAGTATGGCAGGGATGCAGGAACAGGGGTTTTCACAACTCACAAGTGGAACACGGCTGGTTTGTGTTCTCCCCGATGCTGGCAGCACCTCAGCTCCTGGTCATGGGTTTCGCAGGTGGTGGTGAGGAGAGGTGTGGGGAGGAAAGGGTGGTCAGCTCCTGTCTCCCCATGCAGAGAGACTTGCAGAGCAGGTGTCAGTCCTCTCCTCTTCTCCTGGTTTTGCCTCACTTTATAAAGGGTTTAAGACTTTTTAACCATGGTTTGTTTCGCACGTGGCCTTCAGGTGTTCAAAGAGATCGTGATAAACGGAGACAATGACAGCATTCTTTGAAACATTTTTCTTATTATCACTTCAATACCAAATACTGAGCAAGTTGCTACCTAACCTGAGTGACAGACGTTTGTGTGCTGAACACCGAGAAGCTGAGCCTTCACCGTTTGCCCTGTCTGGGGTGTTCCGACTGTTTCTTCTGTTTCTTTATACAGTACTGTTAGTAATAATATAACCACACACATTAAATGCAGAAATTATGTATAGTAGAAAGACTACAAGGTTCTGCAACTAAAGCAATTAATGCAAAAAGTTTTGCAGACTCAGAAAATCTCTAAATCAGATGTTACTAGAAACCAGAGTAAGGGAAAGGCTGCAAGAAGTTGGCAAGTTCACACATCCTTCCAGAATCCACATCCCCAGTACAAAACTCGGAGACTCAATGTTTTTCTCTCCCTGTTTTGCAATTAGGAAAAACACTCTGGGAACGAGAGCACAATACCCTTCAGGTACAGCACTCGACTTTGGCCCCGTCTGCAGCTCTCAGGGCTGCAGCATCCAGCCCTGAGAACTGGGACAACTGTCAATGCATCACCCAGCTTTCTGCGCTTCCCAGCGGACACACTGCCTCTGGAGGCTTTTTCCCCCTAAGAAAAAATTAGATAAACAAAGATAAAATGATGTGCTTTCAGATGTTAATGTCTCTTCTAATACTGCCACTTTTTAAACCTGTTACATAATCCAGTTGCATAACCAACAAATTCAACTTCTCTGTGAAGCTGCTCCCCTCCCTGCCAAACCCCGGCACCATGGGGGAATCCTGCACCAGTTGAACAACCTTCTTCGTTTCCTCAACAATACAGTCCACAACCATCCTCCACCTATTTCTCAAGACAGCACAGACCAAAAGAAATTTTCATGATTGTGCTAATCCACTAAAAACGAGGACCCAGACAGCACCTGCTACCACTAAATACTACTGACTCTGCATATTCAAAGCAACCCGACCAGGACTTCAACAGTTGAAAGCTGAAGTCTTCAAAATGCCAACTTACAAGGGTGAAACTAACACTGACTTACAACAATATGAAAACTGAAGGATCCTTAAAGGATCCCTATTTTCAGAAACTTGACTTTGAATGGAAGTCAGAAGTAGGGACAACACAACCCTCCAGGCTAGCTGACTGCCAGAGTGGTTATTTCAAAAAATTAAAGGTTCATACTCTTCTCCTGTTAGCTGAGCCTGCACCATTCTGCAAAAAGCCTCAAGCAAATTAAAAGAGCAACAGAATCATTGTAACTCAAGTGCACACATTATTTTTATATTAAGATGCAAGTCTTTGTGTTGTGAGCAATCACCTACAGTCATACAGAAGTGAAAGGCATTTTTAGAATAATCAGAGGTAGGCAACATTAACAGCTTTTTTCCATCCTACTTTTGCTCCTTAATCAGCTATTGCCTTTTTTGAGATAGTAAGCTCAAAGGACACAGCCAAAGATGTTCAGAGAAACAAACAGCCAGACAGATCTTTATAGGAACTTTATCCAAGGCATTGTCTAATCCATATGTAAGGACTAGAAGGGTTCTGTAGAATTGCCATGTGATGAGTGTGTGCTCTTCTTTCAGGACACTCAGAAAAGCTCAAGCTGGTTTGTTGGAATTCCACAGAGAAGCTGGAGGTACTCAGCTTCTGGTTCACGGTCATCTATTCTCCAAAAAACAGACCTGGAGCAGCTGAGGCATGCAAGAGCCATCTGTGACAAAACTGCCACCTTAAGTTCAAGACTTCCATCTTTTCCTAAGTCTTAACCTTGATGGTAAAAAAGAGTTAGGAAAAGTTCCTTAGAACTACACAAAGAGATACAAATCTTAACCTTCATTTTTATTACATATCCTTTTGTATTGAAGCACAAGTCTTAATTTGAAATAGAAAAAAACTCCTAAAGGTTTTCCCACCAGTACTCCACTTAACTTCATATGCTTGTGCACACATGCATTGGGGGTTTTATTTATACACAAAGACATGACTGGAACATCTGGCATGGCACAGGTACACATTTACATATTAAGATATGCATGCATTAATACATATAAACATGCTACATTATGAGCAACTGTAAGCTAATTATGCCTCCACTGATAAATACAACGCATGTCATTAGTGCAAACAGAGCTCATGCCACACTTTGCTTCCTAAAACTAAGTACATGTCCAAGACAGCACTGGAGAAACCCCATTAATCTCAGGTACTGAGTTACAAGGACAATAACCAGTTGGTTTGCAAAGCCAAGGGGTGCAGAGTATGCCAAGTCAATTCACTTTGAATTGAAAAAGATGGACATAAACTGACAACATAAAACTGAGAATTTTATCAACATGCTTTGAGTGCTGTAAACCTGCTTTTTCTGAACTTTAAAAGGCAAAAAATAATCAGTTTCAGGGATTTTTAGTTCTACTGAAAATAAAAAGAGATGAAATGTAATTTAAAGTTCCTTTCCAGTCTTGTGTTTCAGAGTAAATATTGATAGTTACAATTAGAAACCCCAAATAAGTGCATGTTTTAAAATATCTAAGATTTTATTTTCCTTAGGAATCAATGGAGGGGGGAAAAAGCAATAAATAAAATTATTAATGCCAGCATGGTATACACAGCCATATTTATTAGTTCACTTCCAATTACATAAAAGAGAAAGCTGAAGCCATACACAAATGCTGCTTTAAAATAAAGACAGACTACTGTTTACTCCAACAGTTTTATTTCAAAAAGTACACAAGTCTGTCACGGAGCTACAGCATTTTAAAATTTTGGATTTTTCTCCTTTTTTTTTTTTTTTTTTTAAAAATTCACTTACAATACTTGTATTTTAAAACACCATTCCCCCAAAAGTTTGAATATAAAACCTCATACTGAAATTCATATCAATATTGAAAGTCCATGCTTTGTGCATGAGAAGTGTAACATAACATCGCAACATTGGGGATTCCAGAAGTTTTATTGCTCTGATTTCAACTGAGCTGTGCCTCAATGTTAGAGGACTTCTAAAGAAAGGGTCCCCTAAAGCACCTATAGAGTGTATAAAACAAGCTTTAAGTGACACAAATAGCATAGTGGCTTTAGACTGGAACAGAGGCCTAAAGTGATCCAGAATATACACTGCTCAGAACAAAACTAAAAGCTTGCCATGGAAGCCAGTAATATACAATATTCAGCATTACAGAAAAACTTGCAATTAAGAAGTCTTACTTGCACTATTAAACAGGAAGCATACATCTAACATGAATGCAACTATCAAGAGTTGATAAAGACGTATGCAATGTACATTTCTCTCAGAAGTCATTTTTTACCTCTCCAACAAGGCGTTTCTGTGCACTACACAGTTTTGGAAGAAGTATTTTTTTTTTAGGGAAGGAAGTTTCACACAAATATCATTAAATATCCACTGCAGGAAGTTCATGAAAATGCTTGAACTGTATGGACAAGTGTTACGAAACCTCTACAGTATTACAAGTCTAACACTTTATTCAAACCATGCTAAAATTGAGGGGTTTCTTTCTATATATAGTAGTCCTCAACAGGCAAGTTTACAGTTATGACATTAACTAGAGGTTTCTTGAGCTCACTTAAGAATATTTACACAATGGTACCACCCTTCCCACTCCCTCCCCCCTCCCCCTTTTTTTTTTAATGACACATTAAAAATGCCACCTCCTAACTGGTATATCAGCTGACATTACTTCCTAAAAGTGTTCTGTTAACATAGCTATCTGTAAGATTGGACACCTCACATGTTTAACCAGTTCATCTCCTACACAGCTAGAAATCCTTGTTAGGCTACAGTAGCTGCTTTTGAGAATCATAATCCAGTGTAAGTGAACAATCTATTGACAAAAGAAATAATTTATAACAGCAATATTATGTTTTCATAGTAGTGTTGTATCCATCCAAAAAGGCATGATGATAGCAACTTGAGGCAAAGTTTACCCCAAGTCAGGGGTTCTTTGTTTGAGATAAGGACTATGTCAGATTCTGTTTCTCCTCTTTTTCCATGCAATTACATAAATAGACAGACACTGTCAAGGCTGCTAAGCCCAACAGCCAAGCTCTGAGGGCACATCACGCTGTCCTTCTGTCCATTTATTATTTTGCACAAGCTGACAGAGCATCAAGCATGTGTAAAACTCTGCTCCGTGTGCTTTACTGAGATAGGTTTCTGGATTTGAATGTCCTAGGGCTTAACTGACTGTAAGTACAGGGTCTCAGGCCAGAAAACAAACAAGCAAACAAACTCAAAACCAAAAAAAAACCCACCAAAAAGCAAATATGTCCACAGATGGCTAAGAACCAAATTTAGTAGGCTTGCTGTCTGGTTGCTTAGGTTTATAGCTATCTCTCAGTCTGTGATTCAGATTAGTTTTGTACTTAACTTGTACTTATAATAACTATACTCTTTTAATTAAGGAAGGCCTTAGTTTCAAGGTAAACAATCAGTGTACAATTAACATCTTGGAAGTCTCTTCTATCACAATAATTGGATGCAAGACGATGTCTCCTCATCTATTGTTCTCCAGAAACTACATTTGGCACATTTACTAAACCTATTATTTACCACACAAATAAAAGTCAATCATTCATCTTGGTAAAATAACTGAACAGTTTTCAGGAATATAAACACTTAAACCATAATTAGCAATTGAAGGGGTAACATTTTGAAATACAGAACAATACAGAGAGAGAGACACTGAGGTCACATCCAAAAATAGGCATGAAGAGGTATAAGTAGTACATAAGAATCAAGAAATCAAATCACAGTGTCATATTTTAAAAACTGTACCATCATCTAAGCACCTGTTCAAACAGTATGTTTAGGCACCAGAAATTTCATAGAAACTGAAGTTACAATCAGGCAAATTTTATTGACAAGGCACACATGAAAGATAAAAAATCTGATCTCTAACAGTATCAGTTTACAATCTAAAAATGTCCCAAATGTGTAAAACTAGGTCTAGAATACCTAAGAGCCATTCAAGTTTCTAAATTCAGTAAGAAGGGTACGTATCAGAAAATGGTTTGGGTTGGAAGATGACCTTGTACCAACCACCCTGCCATGGGCAGGGAAATTTCTTGACATTAATAGTGCCAGCCAAAAATTGTGCACCTAATTACAGATAGCACAAACATTTAGTGGAAAGCCAAAGAATTCATCACAGATCTATAAGCAGCTACAAAAAAGCAGACACTAAACCTAGAAGTTTGGGGAAATGTTTTCTCTCACACTGTTACTACACACCAATAATCCTAACATCTTTCAACAGGCTATTCAGATATTTCCTTCATCAACATCAGTGCCACATACTATATGCTTTTAGTTTTCCAAAATACCTTGCAGGTCAACATCTATAGCTAGAACAAGCTGAAGACACTCTCCTCTGCCTGACCCCTCAGCACAGGATGAAGAAGGTAGAAAACATGAAGATAAACTCCACAAGGGTCCAAGCTGCACTGTTTTAAATTCAGCTTTCACAGATATCTAATATCAGTCATCAAAAGCTATCAGAAGTCCTTAAGCACATGTGAAAATAAGACAAAGAATTGTTCTGTTTCTCCTGTATTGCTTTAAGTTTGCAAAATTGGGAAGAAACATTTTTCGTTTTGAAGACAGAATTTGTTTCTACAATTCTGGATAACCATTTCCTCTCAGCTGCACAAGATTCTTTCTCTTAAGAAGTCTGAACGTTGGTTCAGAAAGTTTAGGGCTGTTGAAGAGGCAAGGAGAAATGAACTTTAAATTCCTTCCCAATTCATACAGGAAGACATTAGCATCTGAATAAAGGCTGACTACTGCTTACATGTATATGGGAAAAGTTGTTTCCACAGTGATGTTAGAGGACAGATATCCAATAGCACTTTACTTAACAGCTCTCATTAAATCCCCATGGAGCTTCTAGGTAACAAGTTTGGAAAAAGTAAGAGCACTGCCTTAGTATCTAAAAAGGCATTGGAAAATGCAAGGTACAATTAACTTAAAGATCTGTATAAAGATACATAATTCATTCTTACTCTGACAGTAACAGTTGATCTATAGATTTTAAAGCTTAGATATCATCACCAACAACCTGACAAGACCTCTTGCATCAGATAACTTATCTGGCATGACTAGAACTAGTTATTACAGGAAATTCATGTTTCAAAGAGCTTGTAAGGTCTCCTGCCACACTTTCACTCACTGACAGTTTAAATTCAGAAGAGATTAAATTAATTGAACCAATTAAATAACTGGTTACCCCTGAAAAAAGAGCTCAAGTGCTCCAAACAAACATTACCAAATCAAAGAACCACACAAATACTCAGTTTGAACAGAATTCAAAGTCTTCCTCAGTATTCCAGTGCCCTACAACTACATCACAGTTTAAAATCAAGTACAAACATTTCTGTTATTCCACAACTGAGGATAAAGCTTCAGGAACTCTGAGATATGGTCTACATAATGAAATGTTTTTGTTAATTCTCATTTGTCTCACTGTTACTCTCACATGTGAGAGACTGTTAGTCTCACATTCAGAACTGTGCTTTAGCTGACAGTGTCAGTGTCTCTTCAGCAACCTACCAGAGGTCCAAACACCTTCAGTATCCAGTATCTATTTAGGAACTTCAACGCTTTTAGCAAATAGTTCAACTGCCATATACTAAAAAGCTGAAAATTAAATATGGTAATTGGTGGCTTTTCAAACTAACTTGTTAATTTTCTTCACGGAAAACTTCATGCCAGTGTATAAAGGAAGGATGGAACACAGTAGTTCTCTAATACTTACAATGAACACTTTAAAAAACAGCTTTTAAATTAATAATATTTTATACTATCGACCCATCTTTGCTTTGTGCTGGAATCATCACAGGAACAGCTCCCATTCTACTTAAATTAGGTGCAGCTACCTTTGAAGGTGCAAAGGTTGGGTTTTGACCAGGAGAACGTTCAAAGTCTTCACTTGGGACTTGGCTATATGGAGTTTTGGTATATCCTTCCATGTTTGAGGGAGACATTGAACCCAGAGAAGAACGATTGCTGCCGATGTAACTGCGAGCTGTGGAACTGCGGCTTTTTGGAGGCGGAACATCCTCTCTGAAAAAAAGCACCAAAAAAGTGTTGCAGAACAAGAGTTGTCACCATTACTGTGTGGGAGCTTAAAAAAACAAGTATTCAGTTTGTTTCTTTCTATTCTGATGGAGTAGCCAAAAAAAATCTTTAAGCCTTGCTTTAAAGTAACAAAAAAATTCAAACATTCTTTGCCTTCAAAATGTTGACTGAAATTTATGGCTACAAAAAACGTTCTCTGACAAGCACTCAGTATGTTAATAAGCTTTCCAGATTAAGACAGAAATCTCAACTGCTAAGTATCTTACTTGCAGAAATACACATTTAAAAGTTAATCATCCAATAATACTGCTCAGAAACCAGAGACTTGTCGTTACCTGATATCATGATGTACTTCTTTCTCATATTTCTTCTCTCTGTGCTTCTTATACCAATAGCAGACGAGAAGAGTCAGTACAGAAAGACCCAGTAGAGTTCCTATAATAGCTCCAGCAATTATACCAGCTGTATTTACGGCTGGAACAGATAAATAACAATACTGTTTGTCAAGTGGCAGAGTTATAAGACATTAAACCCAGTATGGGTCACATGATCCACATTAGTACCACACCACTGAAGCAGAGCGGGTATGCTCCATCACATGCATTTAAAAAAACAGTAAGACCTGAACAGGCACCCACCAGTTACAAAGTGTTGGGTTTTAGGTTAGAGAAAAAGTCTATTGAATTCTAATACACAAAACACTTCGTGGCCATTACACAGCAAACACTTACGAGGAGTGACATTGAGCTCAATGGAACATTCATCCGTGCCAACTCTGTTTGAGGCAACACAGTGGTATACACCAGAATGTTCTTGAGAGGCGTTCTTCAGAAGAAGTTCCCCTGTGTCTCTGTCTAGAAACAGCAAAAGGTAGAGCTTCACCATTTGCCAAAGGTTAACTCCATATGCCATATTAAAGAATTATTAATCCAGCACAAACACAAAGTCTTAACTTAAAAATGCCATATTAAAGATAATCAAATATCATGCTGTTAAATACTAGTATTTGTAAAAGTCTCTTACCCTGTTAGAAAGATATTCCACAGGATTTGACTTCATATTAATCCTACTAATTGCTCTATCAATGGATACAAACAGTTGCTACTCACATCGCTCTACAGCCAGTAACATAAGCATTAAATTATCTGCCATAACCAGAACCAGAAAAAGTCATGTTTCGTAAGATCTCCTGTCCCACATCCACTCACTGACATTTGAAGAAAAGAATAGATAAATGTTACACTCAGATGCTAAGGCCAGTTCTCTCATCCAAACACAGAATTCTAGAATGCAAAAGATTAACTGCACCCCCAAAATATCTCTTCTAAATCTATTCTACTCGACCAGCTCAGATGTCTGCAGAACTCACACTCAGTGTGAGGTGGATCTAACTCCAACATGTGCTCCAGTGGGTGACCAAGTAAGTCCACCTAAGCAGAGAGCTTAAGTGATAGTGAAAACAAAGAGCATTTCCCCACGGCTTTCAAAGCCATTGCAGCTACCTTTGTGAGACTGCTCTAGATGGAACTTCAACTGGCTTGCATGCTTTAATTGCCAATAGACCTGCCTTCAGCACTGCAAGAGACTCCACCACAAGCACCAGGCAAATACTTAGCTCTACCTGGTGAACAAATTGTCTAGATTCTTGAGAACCTGCTCAGTGTGCCCAAACCTACATTCACAAGCCCAAAACTAACATTATTTTATGGATTTACAAGCCGCTTTTACACAATTCCTCATTCATTCCTGTCCAGCACTGATATTTGTCAAGTCTGTTACCACGAGCCAAATAAGGGATGTGAAGAAAAAAGGGGCATAACAACAAGTAGCCTAAAGTGTTGACTGCTACAGAGAAAGACATTAATGATTAATCATTCACTATCAAAACAAAAAATAGGAAATATCAAAGATCACTACAGGACACAAGTTCAAAAGGAACAGTATGACATTCTCCCTTTGTAGCTGACTTTTAGGATCTGTGTTCTACGAGATTACAGATTCCAACAGACTACAGAGGCTTACAAAAAACTGGAGATGTTCACAGAAGTCTTGTCTTGCATGCTTTAAATTAAACTGAAGCCACGTCTTAATTTCCTGAGGCATAAACTACAGAAGGAGAGGAGACCCCTATGAGGAAGAACCACACAATTTCTTATTCTTTCCCTGCTAGAAATCCACTTGGGCTACTCTTAGACCCAAGATGTCACTTTGTCCATTACATCCTGTGAGACCTGACTTAAAATATGCCTATTTGCAAGCAGATTCTTTAACTGCTACATCTGCACTGAAACCCTACCATCTCAAGGTTTAATGCTTTTGTAACTACAAAGAATATCAAAGGCATCAGGTATTAACCAGTACTCTGCCAAAAAAATAGTCTAGAATAACTGCCACAAAACTCACACATGAATTTTATACAATAAAGTTTTCCCAATATAAATTAGGTATCACCACTGTAATAACGTGGAATCCATCAGTCAAAATTCAGCAAAAGCTTAACTCTATCCTTTTAACACTTGGGAACAGGTGAGCATGATCCTGCAGCCTAATGGTAAGAATCTCAACTTAAACCTTGAAACATTTCCAGACTCAGTTAAAAAAGCAAGATAAATTCCCAACTTGTTTCAAAGTCAGTTCTGTTACCCAGTGAGAGGGAGGAAGTGATGTTTATCTTGACTACTCTATCCTAACACTAAGCTCACAAGTCAAGCCAAAAATGCTACTACATTCATTCTACGTAATTTCAGAATAATAAATGAAGTTGGACAGTACTCAGCATGGAAGTGGCAGGAAGCTCCCGTGTGTGAGATACTCTTCTCCAGTCATAAGACAGAAGTGGGGATCCTTCTTGTGATGCACATTTAAGGATAACGTCTTTTCCAATCTCCTGTGATCCTTCAATGGAACATTTAGTTCTTGCTGGCTTTACTAATAAAGAAAATATCACTGAATTAATAACAGTTACAATCAAAATGCTTCATAGCTGTGTTCTACTAGGTCAGGCTATTTTGCAAAAGACAAAGCTTCTGCAACAGACCATTTTTAGGCATGGCAAGATTTTCTATGAAATACGAGCCAGGTACAGAAGTTTTTAAAAGTGCTCCTATTCTGAATATTATTCCCTCCTGCTCCCAGAACAGAATTAAGCCCACCCTTCTCAAAGCCTCAAAAACAACTGCATCATCATAGATTCAATATGACTTTACTCAGCAGAAGTGTTCATATTAGAGAAAGAGAGAATGTGGAATAAGCACATTAATACTGGCACTGAGAGAATTCAGGAAAAGAAATACCTTACCGAGTACAGTCAACTGTAGTTTGTTGCTTTGAACTCCAGGAGCTTTCTTCACTTTGCACTGGTACGTGCCAGTGTCTATTGCCTTTAAATTCAGGATATCCAATGAACCATCACCAGATCTGGGATCAGAACTAGCAAACTGCATCCGCCCAGTCATAGCAGCATAATATTGATTATAAATCTTGTCTACAGAGTACAAAATTATCTGAAGAAAAAAAGAAGTATGGTTCATAAATCCACTTAGCATGCAAACATTTAAAATAATTTTGCCTCTTCAGATTCCTGACAGGTTTTTTTTCAGTATTTTTTTTTCCCAGAAGTATGACACGGCCATATATTTCTATCCTCAAAGTATCACGATACATCTGCCCAAGTAACAAAATATCAGTATTGACTTCTAACTGAAAGAAAACTGCTTACAACTGTTGTAATTTCATTCTGCACAACCTGTCTACTAAAATGGATCTATCATCTTAGTGCTAAGGCTTCCAATTAAAGTATGACTACAAAAATTAATATAGTAAAAATTATATCCTCATAAACACATTTCCAATCAGGACAAAAGCAAATTTTGCTTTCTGGAACCAAAGGGTATTTAAATTTGAGAGCTCTTCACTAGAAGGCAAGCTTACAGTGAAAAATTTCTAGACATTTCATACTTAATCTGCTATTCCAAAACTTCCCCTGTATTTCACATGACTGGTGCTTCAAAGTAACTGAAGATCACAAGCACCTCAACCCAAAAAGTGTAAGCCTCAAAAGTCCATAACAGAACTTAAGACATTGACCTACTCAAACTACTTAAGTCACACTGGCCAAAGAAAGGTCTCTACTTACTATTGTTTCCTTCTTTTGAGTATCTGCTGGTATCAATACCCACTCAATATCAAGTGGGCCTTCATCTTCCTCCGAGAGTTCAAAAGTACATGGCAACGTAACTTTCTCTCCTTGTGCTTTTTCAAACATTGATTGGTCTGGTGAAGTTATAATTAAACCTCTTGTGAGACCTATAAAAACATATTTTTATGGATTAAAAACAAGTCACAAGCAGCTTTCACCATAAGTCCTCTGTTACATATGAGTATAGATTCAAAGCCATCATACACTTTTCCTGCATAGAACTCATGCCCTTAGTCACCCTTGTCACTGCTGGAGAGATCCTGTGCAGGTTCTGTGACTAAGCACAAGGCACAGTCCCCTGCTGTTCATTTGGAACCACATCCAACAGGCAGCTACATCTTTCAAGCCATACCATCTTCTTTGTAGAAAGGAATTTCCATGCAAATTTCCATTTTCAGCAGCAGGTCTTCAAGGTATTAGGTAATCACCTTACCACTACTCCCTTACTACTGTAAAATGAAAGCCTGGAAGAGTTATGAAGTTTGAAGGAGACAGAATTGTTGTGAACTCCTTGCTTGGATGAAGTGAAATTACTTTACCTTGAGTTACATGGACCCCTTTATCTCCAGGAAGCTGACAAATTAATCCTATCCAAAAATCTCAATGAGCTTTTTACATTTGTTTGTCCTTTCTGCTTGTCTTACTCCACTAAAAAGGCTGTGTAATCCCTATCTGCATGCCTCTAGGCAAAACATGTTTCCAAACAACAAATTTTCCTCAATTCAGCCCTGAAAAAGAATCCATATAATGACACTCAAAAGGCCTGAAGCAAGATTCCCCCTATTTCACAGTAAATTCAGGCTTCCCTTCCATCAAGTGCAGGGACTTGCAGATCACAGGCAGAAAGTGGAAGTGCACCCTTTGCTCACTATGGAAAAAGGTTTGGCATCATTATAAACAGTGCATTTAGGCTCTAACTTCCACTTCTCCATAGAGTAGAGAAGTTTTAGAGCATTTCTGCAGTAGAACACAAAATCATAGAAAATGCTGAGTTGGAAGGGATCCAACAGCTCTCCTACCCTACTAAAATTTTGCTCTCTATCAAGTCTTTGGATTCTCTTCCCAATGTCAGAACAATGGGATCTTTAACAGATATTTAAAAGGAAATCCTTCAGAAAGAGAAGTTCCAGACAACAGCCTGCAAGAAAAGACCTTCACAATTGTTAACTGCAAACATACAGTTACAAATCAACTAAGATTATTTTGTTTCCTACAATTCCTGGTATTGCTTTGCAGGATATTACATTCAGACCAGGAAGAAAAAAAGGTAAAAAACACCAACTTGAGGTAGGACAGAGATTTCAGTCTCTTAAATGTCTCTTACCAACTGATGTACACCGTGTCAAAAATAAGGTGTAACACGTTTGTAGCACCCCGTTTTTTCCCCCTACAGTAAATAGATCTGAGCAACTAATTCTCTGCTACTGGATTGAATTGTGTTCCCTAAATGACGCTGATCTCCATGAACACTGTACCACAAACGCTATCTTCTCCTAAAGGATTTTTCCACACTTCCAAGCCATTCTAAACCTCACTAAAACAACGTTTGACCAGTGAATACATCACAGTGCAATCCTTAAATTTGGTCAGTTTTGCATAAACGAAGACTATACTACTAGCTATCATCTCTATAAATGGGTAGATTCAGGTTTCCATAAAGCGCAGTAGCAAATAACACAAATTCTTAAGTTTTTCAGTTTTTCAGTGACTTCCACTGTCTTCTGTTCCCTTTTCCCCCCCACGGCCTCATTAGGGAACTGTAATACAATATTCTCAAGTTCACCTCCAAATTGCATTTCTGCATTTTCAATTTTATTGCAGTGAAGAAACGAGATGGGATGTCAAGTACAGTTTAGTGACTGATGATGAGATACATTATGATGTTACTTCCTTAAAAGCCTCAAGTCTGTAACCCAGGAAATTAAAAGCTTTCGTTCTGAAGTAAATCACTGGAGCAGAGTTTCTGCTCTGTGAGACCATCTCCAGTGTCAGTCACTTTCCCATCTCAAGGAAACTGAAAATCTCCACAACAAAGGACCACGGCACACACACATTTCCTTTCCCCTCCCCACAAGGGGACCTGCTGAGGATTTCACAAGGTGTTCAGAAATTCAGGTAAAGCAACACAATGACATTTGCCTCTTCAGAGTGGATTGAAGATAACAGACTTCCTACTCTGGAGATGCTATGACACATCCCTACTACTGAAAAATACAAAACCACTGATTTTTAGGTGATAACCTGCTGAAACACAACGCGGCTGAAACAAACTGGACAGATGAGTATTCATACGTTCATTTTTTTTGACTACTTTTCTAAACAAATGGGAATCTTACAATCAATGTTTTATTCCTTTCTCTCTTCCACCATCACTTGTTCATCTCTTTGACAATTTCATGCAAATACAAAAGCAGAAATAACAGTCCAGTGCACCCAGAAGTCCCTACAGTTGTTCATCTGTTCTGACATAGCTAAGAAGCATGAGATTCCTCAACTATCTCTTGCCTCTTCATTGCCAGACAATTCCATGTGAGTATAATTTTCAAGTGCATGTTACACAAACTATTTCTTCTTGATGGCAGGACACTAAGAAAAGGACACTGGGAATGGGGAAGAAAAATTACATTAAAAGCTGAAAGTACTACATTTCAGAGACACACTCTGAGTAAAGTAGACTCCAACAGTCCTGCCTATCACACAGCAGCTTGCTTAAACTGCTTTACAAGCCAGAAATAGCCAACATTTCAGCCTCAGTTTCTACTATAGCACTCATTTCTCTCATCCAAAACATGCAAATCTATATAGTAACCATGTGCCAAATAACTGCAGAACCCAACAGCCTAAAATGGTTTGCCCAACATTTACACCACATACAAGACTGTTACAAAACTTTTTTAAAAGGTTTGAATTTTTGAAAATTCTGAAGTCCCAGTAGTATTTTCATGCACATTGACTGCATGCAAACATGGCAGTGAAAGCTGAAGCACAAAAACCTCAGGATAGCATTCAAAAATCATTCCTGCCTGAAGGCTGCAGCACGCATTAGTTGTTACAAGAGGTACTCAGACATTAGTCTGAGCCTTCTAATTCTCAGAGATCTTTCATAAATCTCAATTCCTTTCTTACTTCACGTCTCCCAACACCTCATTTTTACTATACTGGTGCTCCACAGCCTCTTTCTTATGTGAAGGACACAGAATAGAAAGGTTTTTTCCACTTCTTCTTTTGGCCAACATTAGCATGCAGAAGCAGCAAGCACCTCAATTAAGGTATGTGCCAGAGCTAGCCGGGTTTGAACTGAGCATTAGCAACACAAGGGTGGGGCAGGTAATACGAGCTAGAGATTTCCTTCTGCAAAGACAACACACACATCTCCTGCCCAATATGCTGGTGAAGGAGCTTTGGTCAGATTCAACATGTCAGAGATTGTCAAAGGTCCTCTAACTCTTCTTATCATCACCACTATTATTTTTTTATTTTAATCCTTCTTCCTAACTATTACCTGCTCACAAAGGAAACCCATCATGCTATTAAACAAAGGAGATCTGGAGTAAATCAAGAGCAACTAGAAAACTCCAGGGTCCAAGAAGGACATGAGTCCATGGATGATATTCGCTCTCCTCAGTCTTTTTATGTGAGGAGTCAAAGTCTTGTAGAGACACATCCTTCAACTTAAGGATACTCCACAGGACTGGCACTGCAAGAAGGGTTTTATTTTTATGGTCATGAGTGTCCCTGAGAAGTGAGGGCTGCCAAGTTGAGATGGAATCCACTTGTTGAATGGGGTTATGAACAACCTCATCAAATCTGGTGACAAACCCTGTAAATGAGAGATCTACCAAGGAATAGTAATTGAAGCTTGAAGTTAAGGGAGGGAATAGAGACTGAGATGTGTTAAGCACTTCCCTCCATGGTGGGAGGAAGAGAGACCTTGGTGAGGATAAAGCATGTAGAAGGAACCACCTAAAGCACCTGTACACAGAACCACTACACCAGAATAAATAAGACATGTAGGACAGCTTGCATGACTGGAGCTTTGTCACTGATGCACACATGCTTTTTAACAAAGCCAGGAAGAAAAGCACAACAGGTCAGTTGCCCTCTACCTGAAGACGCAGCTGGAACACAGAAAGCTGTTCTACAGGACAGACAACAGGTTGGCTAAGAGCTTGTGGGTCAGGATTAAAGGAGAGGACCATATGGACAACATTGCACTCTTTGTTACAAATCACCTGACAGGGGCAAAAAAGCTGATGAAGTGTATTTCAACAATTCCAAAACGTCTCTAAAAACCACAGAAACTGCTTATTGTAGGACACTTTAACCTCGCTGACATCCACTGGAAGGGCAACACAGCAGGACACAAACAATCCAGGAAGCTTCTGGAAGATTTCAGGGAAAAACAGTACTACACAAGTCAATCCCCATTTGATACTTTAAATTGCTTTCAAGGAAAAATAGGAATAACTTGCTGGGGATGGGATCAACAGCAGCCTTAAGTGTAGTGACCAAGAAATAGTAAAATTTAAAATCCTGAGAAGAGGGAAGAAGGCAAATCCAGTACAGACTCTGCACTTTAGAAGGATAGGTTGACTTATTCAGTAGCTGGAATTCTGTGGAATTCAGTTCTGAAAAGCAGAAGACACCAAAAAAGTTGGGAGGTATTTAAAGAAATCTGCTTCTAACCACACAAGAAATACATCCAAACACTCAGGAAAAGAAACAGATCAAATCACCAGCTTGGCCTAAGGAGGAAGAAGGAAGAACAGGCCACCAAGGCAGGAATTGCCCAGGCATGCAGCACCTCTTCCAGGAAGTCAAAACACAACCAAAACTGAAAGCAGCACAGGACTTCAGGGCCACATGAAAAGTGTCTACCATTATGTGAACAGTAAAGAAAGAAAAAGAAAAATAGGACACGGGGTGGTTGACACAGAGAAGACCAAATCACTCAGTGCAGACACCGTTTGGAGCAGAAGATTGGATGTGACCTCAGTCACGTCCCACACAAACAATGCATTAATGATCCATACAAAGCCAATGCACACAGTGACAGGATGACATTTCCTCCAAATTTTCTGAAGCTTCACATCCATCAGTTTCCACTCAAATCAGGGAGAGTCCATTTTTTTTTCCCTTCCCTCGAACGCACCTCAAAACATGAGTGGATCAACTGTACTAGCATGTAACTGCTAGTATGTGACAGACAGGCATTTTATCAAGCTGAAGATCTGTATGTGTTTTGGTTAGCACAGTTTCATGGATAAAATTTCCAACCTTTTTCAGACTTGTTTTAACACACCAGAAAGATGAGGGTTTCTCAGTCACTTATCCCACTTATTCAAAGACGCTTGGCATTAAAACACCTAATTTCTAATCGCAGCAAGTAAATCACTGCCAAGGTTAGACTCAGAAGCACGCAGTACGTTGCCAAAAAACAGCTGAAAGTCTACACAGAAGTGCACTTGATCCAAATGCATGTATTCTGTTCTCATTTTTTTGCAAGAAGAACATGTGTCATACTCAAGTCTGGGAATGAACCTTTGGTTATTCCCAGAATGAACAAAGAATGAACCTTTGTGCCAGGGTGAGAAGAGACAAGTACCCTTCCTCGATGACGAATAGTAAGTATTATCCCCATAAAAGTTTGTATCAGAAGAAGGCAAGAGGTCAATAAAGATCTGAGTTTCTTAATGTGGAATAAAATACTCCTTCTCTGGGAATATGACCCTAAAAAGCACTGTAAACTCTATATGTATGACTGAGCAGGTTTTCCACATGATTTCTGAAGGGGTGGAAACCAGTACAGTATCTTTAGAAAAACTCTTTCCTTCAGAATATCTGAACTTACTTTTAAATACCACTCAAGTGGAACATTATTTGATAGAATTTGATGGAAGCCATTTTCTAGTATAAAAGAATCTTCAAAATAGAAAGCAAACTTTTTTTAAAAATTAAAATGGAGCAAATCTTTCTTTATTCCAACATAGATACAAGCAGTGCCATGATATATATATAACCACAAGTACATTACTAGATGAATTACTTATGTATTTAGTATTTTCTTATTTAATTGGGATACACTGAAATTCTTGATTGCTGGCTTACAAAAATTTAAGTGTACATCTACATTCTGGCACCAGAAAAGGCTTTGTCACAAAGTGTTACATAACCTGACAGACAGTCCCTCCCTAAATGGGTAACAGGACTGTTTCAACACAGAATAAGAGTCGAGTTCAGAGATGCTTTTGTACTTAAAGACATACCTGACCCATCTGCAACTGCATCTGCAAAGTACATTACCAAAAGGCTCTCCAGAAAGTCTTGTTTGCCAATATCTGCTTGCAAACAAGGGCGTGTAAATACCGAAATGCTTTTCTTCACAGATTGTGGCCCTAAGTAGCAAATAACAATCACAACCAGAAATGCACTTCAGTGCTTTTAGAGATACAAGCTGTAAAACTCACTTAAGAGACACCTCAGCTTAGACTTTTCTTTCAAATACAGATTACAGATGCACTTGTGATCAAATCTTTTCACTGGGCAGACTTCAGCCCCAAAAGCTACCTCCTCACCATCCCCATTTCACTTCCGAATATGCTTCCCACCCACAGTTAATCTCCCACATTTTCCAGCTAGATGTAATGACTTTATAAAGCAAAGTTCCCCAACTCTCTCCTTTCCCACCTCCACTTGGAAAGAAGTTCTGCAACATCTTATTTGAAACCTGCACTTCCAAAATAAGGCCCTGTAAAACCAAGTGAGTCAACTTAAATTGACACACTTGGCAAGCTGGGAGTACATGCTGAGGGAGTGCCACGCTGAGGGAGTGCCATGCTGAGGGAGTGCCACGCTGAGGGAGACTTCCTGGTGCTCACTGGCACAATCCAACGCAAGTGTCCTTTTGTGGCTGAAATCCCCACCATCTCACAACCACTTCCTTCTTCCTCACAACACAAAACATCAGCATCCTCAATTGCCCAAGGGAGCCTCTGCAAGGCAGGGTGCTGCTACTCAAGTAACTGGATTCAAAGTTGGCTTCACAAAAGAATAAAGGGAAAAGAGTATTTGACATAACTCACTTTGGTGATTTTTGCAGCACCCAGGAGCTGGGTCACATCAGCACAGCCAAGAAAGACTGCCATAAGCTGCAGTTTCCTCACACTGTTCCACCACAGTTTATCTATCACGAGTGAGTGCACCATAAACCAAATCCTAGATTTAGCAGGGAGACACTCCTCTCCCCAAAAGGCAAAAAAAAGCCTAAAAACAAAAAAGTCTATCTTCAGATTCGGGTAATCACAGTTTCCAAATCTTAACTCCAACAGGAAGAGGAAGAACCCAATACATCCATAGCTTTCAGAAGCTTGGGCCCAAAACAATACGAAGCTTTGCTGCATCTAACTCTCCACATGTCATGAACCCTACAGCTTCTCGCAAGCATCACAAAACATCCCAAAACCACTGTGTCCCTGGCCCCAGTGAGGTCTAACACATTAAACCAGAGGCAGCCCCATTTCCATTTCTGTGTAAATTATATCAGACTTTGGAAATTCAGGCTGAGCATCCTGGGGGTACCAAAAAGAAAAGTGGGAAGAATCAGTCGCAGGTTTTCAACCAGCTCTCATCATACTTTTCTCAACTTCACTGTTTTCCCATGGGACATATGAGATGGAACATCACCAAGAACAGTCCCTAAAGAATCTTCTGTAACTTAATAAACATTAAAGGAATTATGTTGATCACAGAAGTTTAATGGAAGGATTTAAAAAAAAAAAATCAGTTGTCTTCCCTTTAGAAAACAAATCCAACAGATTTGGGCACTTTTGATGTGAGAATGAACTGCAAAAATGTTTCCAGACAGAATCCAAAATACTGTTGTTATCTCAATACACATCCTATTAATTTAGCCAGGCACCTTGGTACAAAAGAACAATTAACCTTCACAGGAACCTCATCTGAGGTAAAAACAAGCAAGAGATGAGAGACAGGAACAAGTAAGCAATTGATAGTGAACTAACAAAAGCTAGATAACTACGCAGCAGTACACAAAACAAGATAGGAGAGTGGCACAGCATTACTGCACCTAAAGCTATGTATCCAAAGAGACTCGGGTTTAGTACAGGACAATTTTAGAGCTCTGCAGAGAATTCAGATTTTTAGGATAATTCAGGGCTGATAAAGGCAAATCACAAAACTTTTTCTAACAAAGAAAGTACTGCTCTGTCAATATCAAGTGTTAAACAAGTACTGTTTAACATGCTTCACAGACCACATTTTTTCCATGCTTGACTCTCCAAGGCTTGTTACCATACAGTGCAATGGTAACATTTTCATAGATGAGCACAGTTCACTCTTAGAAGTAAAAAAAAAAAAAAAAAGGTAAA
>VXAU01004673.1:16704-27781 GCA_013399695.1 Formicarius rufipectus | reverse complement strand
CACCCCGCACGCCCAGAAGTGGAGGTGCGGCGCACCGCGGACAGCAGCCCCTCGACCCCGCCGCGCTTTCTCCCAACCTGAGAGAGGAGCCGCCGCCGCCGCCGCCGCCACCTCCTTGCTTCCCTCTGTCCCTCCCCTCCCTTTTTTCCTTTCCCTCCCGTCCCGTCCCCCCACCTGCGCCCACCTGCGCAGCCGAGCAGCACGAAGCACACCCCGAGCAGCCGCAGCAGCCGCTCCATGGCGCGGGCGGGAGCGGTGGCCGCTCCGGCTCCCTCGGCTCCGATCCCGATTCCGATCCNCCCCTTCTGCCCCCCCTTAAGCTCCCCTTTGTGCTCCCCCTTGCGTTTCCCCTTCTGCTCCCCTTTGTGCTCCCTCTGTGCTCCCCTTCTGCCCCCCCTTAAGCTCCCCTTTGTGCTCCCCCTTGCGTTTCCCCTTCTGCTCCCCTTTGTGCTCCCTCTGTGCTCCCCTTCTGCCCCCCCTTAAGCTCCCCTTTGTGCTCCCCCTTGCGTTTCCCCTTCTGCTCCCCTTTGTGCTCCCTCTGTGCTCCCCTTCTGCCCCCCCTTAAGCTCCCCTTTGTGCTCCCCCTTGCGTTTCCCCTTCTGCTCCCCTTTGTGCTCCCTCTGTGCTCCCCTTCTGCCCCCCCTTAAGCTCCCCTTTGTGCTCCCCCTTGCGTTTCCCCTTCTGCTCCCCTTTGTGCTCCCTCTGTGCTCCCCTTCTGCCCCCCCTTAAGCTCCCCTTTGTGCTCCCCCTTGCGTTTCCCCTTCTGCTCCCCTTTGTGCTCCCTCTGTGCTCCCCTTCTGCCCCCCCTTAAGCTCCCCTTTGTGCTCCCCTTACGCTTCCTTTCTCCTCTCCCCTTCTGTTCCCCTTTCGCTCCCGCTCTGCTCCCCCTTTGGCTCCCCTCGTGCTTCCTCTCTGCTCTCCTTTGTGCTCCCCTTGTGCTGTGCACACGCCTTTCCACACTGAAAGTCCTGGGATTGAGGAACTCTGGCGAAGAAGACCAAAGGGACCCGGCAGGGGCTGTGCAAGGGTGCACACCTGGCTTGGTTCTGTCGCTTGGAGCCCAGAATGGCAACACTGGCCAATCCCGGGGAAATGCAATTTGTGCTCCGTGCACAGCAAAACCATGAGTTGTGTTTATCAGAGCACAAAGCTCATCTGATGAGCTTTATTCTTCAAGAGTTTGTTGCCATACACATGTTATTATACACTGCAATAGCACAGCTGTTAACTGACATAAATGTGGTTCTGGCACCTGCAAAGGGATAAAGTTGTGTTGGTGCCATGGCCTTTGTGAAGTCCAAGCTCTGTCTCTATTGAAAGTCTCCATAACCAAATATTTGCACAAATACAAAAGCTATGCAGTCCAGATTTGGATTCCAAACACATTTTGAAAGGTGTTACTGGTTTCTATTTTTCAGTGATGTCTCTAATAAATAAAGTTCAGGTGTATTTTTATCTGATTATGTTCTGTATGTATGAGGAAAGGGTTTAAAAATCAAATTGCCTTCTGGCCTTGTTGAAAACATTCGTTTCAGTGGGTACACATATACTCTCAGGGTTTTTTTTCTCAAATAGCCAAGGAGGAAGGGCTACACCTTTCATTCAGTAAAGGGTTGCTAATGATGAAATCAGCAGTGTCTCCATTTCTGCTGGAATTATGAATATATGAAGGTGCCCTGACAGTCTTTCAAAACGGTTGGTTTCTCCGGGTAAAGCAGCAGCTTTTACCTGCCAGCTCAGAATTAGTTTTGTGATAAGTAGGGCAAATTCATTGTAGCTTTCCATGAAGGTTCAGATAAGTAGCATTCACATCTTGTAAGGACATGACAATTCCCAGTGACTGTTAGATCTCCTTTTAGAAACAAATCTGCCCAATAGGATGCTGGATACTGTACATAAAGCACAGAATTCTATTTTGGGAGATTTCAAGCATTTCATTTAATGACAGAACTGAACTGCTTTTCCTTTCTGTGAGGGGAAAAAATATGCAATCTGAAACTAAAGGAACCAGAACCTCAAAGTAGGGGTCTTAAGAATTTGTTTGCTTCTCTTATTTTCCATGTGCTGCAGACTTTATGTTTAAAGGGAAGTCTGACTTGAGTATCCTGGGCTGACTGGATGAGTGAGGTTTTTTGCTATACATCCACTTGTGTCAACACAGAAATTATATACCATGGAAAGTATAATGAGGCAATCACAGTCATTACAGAAAGAGAAAATGATTCGTCATTAGAATGGAGATGCTCACTCTCCTGTGAAATAAATCCTGGCTAGTAATTAAAATTAATACTGCATTGCATCCAGGAAACATGAGCTGCACATTTTGTCTTGCCTAGACAGACCTATTCCTGATCTCATTTAAATGAAAAGCCACAGAGATGCTGTCACGTTCACACTCCTGAAAACTGTTCACACTTTTGCAAATGAAGAGTACAGTGTTTAATAGTTTTTTTTACAAACTAAAAGAAAAATAAAAAATCCCATCTTCCACACCACAAACATTGGTCCAGCTAAAAAGACATAAAGTTACCAGATTTATTAAAGGATGTGACATTCTGTAGATTTTGAGTGACCTATACTTCCTGGAACACTAAACAGAATGAGGGAAAGAGATAACTGTGAAAATGGCCACTCACAAAAGGAAAGGTCAGGTTCAAAACTTTTTGAACTGATTTCTACTAGTGCCAGCATATTGGATCAAGCCCAAAAAAGGCTTCAGGGTGAAAGCAAAATCCAGTCAACAAGGAAAATATATCCACCAGAGCAGATCTCTGCAGTCCAGATCCACAGTTTGCAATTGAATAATAATTTAGTATTTCTTTTATGGAGAGTACTGTCTCATCCTCAACAATCTGAAGCTTTTGTTAAATATAAAAACTGCATTTCATATGTTTAAGAAAAACTTCAGTACTACCCCTGCATCAATCTTTGCCTACATTTAGAGATAGTTTGAAATAAAACAGAAAATCAATATAATATTTTCTAAATTTCCCCTTTTTTTTTTTTTTTTTTTTTAACATGGAAAGCACAAATTCAGAAGTCATTTTAAGATGAGTTTATGAAAAGGTGTGCTGGGACTCTTTGCTATATCCAGAATGAAACTTTTTAGAATCTGAATAAAGAGGTTTACATAGTTCTGCAACTTGACTCTACTTTTTGCATTCCCTGCTTTGGAAATTGTTCCTTATCTGCCAGATCTTCCACAGAGTGAAATAACTATTGGTTTCATTTTTTGAGGGGAAAAGTGAAAGAGTATGAAGTGAAGTTACTCATGGACTAAACCTACAGAAGCAGTGAAATGGAAATCATCCATGCTTGTGTTACACAGATCCCACTGGACATGACTCTGCCACACAAGGCAAACAGGATGATTTTGTGTTTCAGTTTCTGTCCTGTACTGGAGGGAGCTGTTGTGGTCAGCCACTACAGTTCCAGAGAGAGTACTCCCCACAGGACTCTACAGTTTCTAGCATGGATAGCAACATGTCTCAAGAAGGGCAAGAGAAAAAAAGTAGGGAAGATAAACAGAAGCAGTAAACACTATCATCAGTACTTGTAGGAGGGAGTCAGTGCAGTTTGTTTGTTTTGTTTTGTTTTGTTTTGTTTTTTTTCCTGGAACACGTTTTCTTCTGGATCAGCAAACTTCATTGGTTTACTTTGTAATTCGGCGCAAAGTCAACACGGGGGAGGTCACAGGTGCATTTGGCCAGGAGAAGGAGAGTGGGGTAGGAGAACAGGATGCTGGCGTTCATCTGAATCCACCCGGAGGTTGGTCATTGAAATTGGAGGTGCCACAGTCCTGCTCCTCCAACCCCAAAACTCCCCCATGTGTATGTGTGCTGGCACTGGAGCTCGAGACACTAGTGGATGAGATAGTTTGGGAAGCCAGGCTGGACAGAGATGAAGACCTTTTGTTTTCAGCCGGCTGAGCTCCCTGAACTGCTTTCCTGCTCATTTGCCTGAGTACCAGCTGGCATTGAAAATAAAATAAAACAAACAAACAAACAAACAAAAACACAAAACAAACCAAAAACCAAAACAAAACAAAAAAATCCAAATGAGGGCTGGGTGGCAGGGAGAGGGCAGGAAGGAGTGTGAATCATGTGGGATCAGTTTGCACCACATCTAGAGCTGTGTGAAGGGGAAGGTCTAGTTTGTGCAACCATTTTTTCAAAAATAATTTGGCATTGCTTATGCTGGCAACCATGCCCTTATGAGAGGAATGGGGCACTTGATTGTACTAAGGTTCTGGATACTATCTGTCCTTATCAGCGTTAGTTAACCTAAGGGCAAGCCAAATTGATATGCTGAAAATAGCTGCCAAAAACAAGAGATAATCTACATTAAGGTCTCATCACCTTGGGGAGATTACAGCAAAGGATTTTAGAAGGCAAAGTTACAACGTGCTGAAGTATTTCATAATAAAGCTTTGAGTGAAGGCTCTCTCGCTATGTCCCAGCTGGCAGAGCCCGGAGCAGCGTCCAACTCCTGTACAGAACAGCCTTCCAGCCTCCCTCCGGGGCAGGTCCAGCGAAGGGTCACCACCCTCTTCCTCACCCCAGCTTCCCCAGGGAGCACACCCTGGCGATGCCTCGGAGGATTCAGGGATCTGCACGCCCAGGGTGATGGCATGACCGGGTTCCACCTCTGCTTTAACAACCTTGGGCCGTTTCCAATTAAGCTTTCATGTACTTACATCCTTTTTATAATGATAACTAAACACAATCCATTACTGGGGAGAATTAAGTAGTAAAGGAAAATTTATCCAGCAACAGCTGGGGTTTAATTGTCTTTAATTCGGGATAATGTTTTTACAGAGATGGTTTGTTTAAGAGTTAAAATAACAGCTTTCACATTTAGCACCTCAGTCAAGTGACAGTTGCGCTCTCAGGGTAAATTCACACCTTGCCGTGCTCCTCTTTTTTGGAGAGTCAGTTTTTAGCAAAGACGTTTTAAGAGGGCAGCAATTTACACCTTTGTCTCCCTGTGATATTAAAACTTAGAAATATAACTTGCCTTGAATAATTGTCTCTCAGGGGTTACTTGGATGTTTGCATCAGTTTGGTGCAGAAACAGCAGAAAGAGGAAAGCAGGAAGAGCAGTCCGCTACCAGTGTTGGTTAGAGTTAACCCAGACCTGGAGCTTTATATTTACGGTGTGAAAAGGAAGCAAAATCCATGTAATATAAAGTAATTTGGCTTGTTTGAAGTCTAGAAGAGGAGTACATGGTATAGAAATATGACTGCTACACATCTTTTGTTAGTTATACATTGGAGCTTTATTTGTATTCCAACTGTCATTGTATATGCAAATGGCAGTAAAATGCAGTGTCTGTTGGCTGGAACATTAATACAATAGACAATACAGACCTGTCCTGTTGCAAACTACTTTTCTGAGCTTATATTTGCCACAGTGACAGCTCATTTGAAGAAATTTTCCCTTTAAAGGAGAAATGGATGTGATGAGAAAGAGCATCTTTGGCAGCTGATCTGAAAATTTTCAGTTTGAACCGATTACTCCTGTTCCTATCACTACAGCTCCTGATGAAGAGTCCCTTTGCAACTTCCTTTTAGGTCCCCTTCTTCTGGAAGGAACCCTTCAGGGAGCGCAGTTGAACAGGAAGAAAACCACAAATATGCCAAAAGTGATGGACTTTCATACTTAATCCCACAATTAACTCAAGTCAGTTTCAATAGTGCAGAACAAGTAGCTGATGGTGGCTTGGACAGTGTTATGAACGGCCAGATTATTTTGGTTTTTGCAAGGCAATTATAAATGGTGCTTCAGCATTTACTAGCCTCTCTGGTGTCTATATCTACCACTTAAGGCACCAGTGACATTTTTTGAACTGCTACTGTCCTGTAGACAGCCAAGTTTCTCCTGGTTGGCTCTGCAGACATTTCCCAGTCACTAACAAGCTGCTCACAGCCCTTTCCTGAGCTGTAATCCCAGAACCCCTGGAGCAAGATTCTCCATAATCTATGGAAACTACCCTTTCATACCAAGCCTGAAGCATATTTTTAAGTGGTCCAAGGGACAGGCTGTGTCCTGGAGGGCACAAACCTGCTATGCAGTGTTTGCACTAACAGCTGTGTTACAACGGTGTTTGTAGAGCTCAAAAATGGGTAGGTAGGTGCTTGTTTCAGGTCCATCAGCTATTCTGTGGAGTCAGTAGCTTAGGTGCCTGTGCTCCACTCCTTGTTCCACACTTTGCCTTTCACTTGAGCGTGAGACACTCTGTGCTCAGCTGTCTGCTTTCTGTCATGCTTCCTGTATAGGTGTCTGACACTCCCCCAGGGATTGGTTACATGGATGGTTACCTCAGGACTGTAAAATCTGCTTGTCACAGGAGTTTAGATGTTTTAGGGTAACTGCAACAATTCTTACAGCAAGCTTCTTAAAGGTATCTTGGTGTTAACTGTTGTTTTTCCCCCAGAAAACATAGTTGGTAACACCAAGGATCTGTACGTTGAGGTCCAGACTTCCAGAGATTCTGACGGTACTTCCATTGAATACCTGGTGTCACTATACATGAGGTCACTGAAGAGTGGTGTCTTTCTGCAACTTGTTTGAAGCCTTGTGCTGCTCAGTCTTCCACTTCTACTGTCATAAAAAAACAGAACTTTGATTAAAAATTAACAAATATCGGAACCTGTTTGCAGCTGATAGACTGTGAAAAAGACATGAGGAAATCACAAAAACAACCTAAATACTCTTAAATTTATCATTTTTAGGAAGATTGGGGGGATTTTCATTTGTTTGGTTTGGTGGTTTTTTGGGTTTTGTTTTTTTAATGCAGTCTCAGTATTTGTGGATGCATGGAAAAAGAATTTATTCACAAGTTTTTGGTTGGCATTACTACATAATCATGTTTCCTAACGCTTTCTGAGACAGATGCCACCTCCTCCTTGTTATCTTCATTTCCATACACTCTTCCTGCTTAACCTTCTGCTTTGCCTCTCCACTTTCTATTTCTTAAAGTCATTTTTATCTTAGATAGATGTGTATCCATGATATACTATGGCAATCCCTAAAATCCCAAAATTCTGTCCAGCAGTGCCTCAGAGCTTGAGAATGCTGAAATTGCTGTTGTGTGTCACTTATAAATGCCCCTGCTCTAAAGAATGCCATGTATTGAGGGGATTCTGCACAGGAAAAAAAAGGGACGTGACTGCCTAAATAGCAAATAAAATAATAAAAGTAGTCAGACAGTTGGCCTTGTTGTGGTAGTAAAGTAGTTGCAGTAGCAAAATGTTGTAGTAAAATAGTCATACTGTTGGCCCCGTGTTTCTTCCACACCCATTATATTGTCCCCCACTTCCCTTCCTCTGGGTACTGATCATGAGCCCTCAGAAAAGGTCTTCCTGAGCACTAGGTAGGCAAATATGACAGAAACCACCCTTTGCCCTTCATTAATTCCCTCATTACAGCCACACCCACTGGGCACAGCAGGGACCTTGGCCCAGGGAGTCCACATGTTTTTTCCAAGGTAATCTTTCTGGTTGTCCAAGCTGGAACTGCCAGAGGAGCCTTCCCCCATGGAGGCAAAAATAGAGCTCTAACAAGTTTCAGTGCAGAACTTTACTAGTTTCTGGGAGGGAGTGTATGATGTGGCTTCTTGAGATAGCAGTGAATGCTGCTCACTGACCCAAAGAGAAGCCCTCTCATAGGTGCAGGTGTCCTTTGTTGAGATTTTCTTTCCTACCCAGTGTATTTAAACAGTGTCCTGTCATAAGGGAGAGTGCCAGTTTACGTTCCATGTTGACTTGGATGCCTTTCTAGTTGCTGGATCTTTTAACATCACACTGTTATAAAAATCTCACCTGGTGTGTGAGGTTTTTTGGTGGTTTGTTTAGGGTGTTTTAGGTAGGGTTATGTACTGGTCCTTCCTACTGTATAAACAGGTTGGGTTGGTTTCAATAGTGCTTTGTAATTACATGAGCTCAGGAAAAAACTGCTGACAGTGTAAGGGTAACCTTTTTACTGATAACAACCTTTGTAATGTCTTACATAGCTATTTACCATGAAACCTGTTTGAAATGGCTCCCCAGAGAGCCTCCTTATTTGCCCAGGAGAAGTAGCACCCAGCTGGAAGAACATTAGGTGGTGTTAACCTAATGGCAAAGTAGAACAATGCCACTACTTATTGCACGTGCCACTTACTGCAGAGTTGTGGTGTATCTGGGGACATTCTGTGACTAGTCCTCTACCAAGACATGAAACTACTTTTCAAATTATATACTTTTGGTTTTTTTCTGAAAGCATTTCCCCCCCTTTTTTTCCAAGCTTTCAGCTTATTTCCTCTTGTTAAGTCAGATTTCAGTGATGAATGTCATTCTGAATTATATTTTAATCTTTCAGCAATTAGTGAAATGCTCCAGAAGGATGAGCAAAATCTATTCAGGAGTTCAAAGCTAAATGGCCTGACACAGAGAGGAGAGTGAGAAGGCAGCACAGCCAGAGCCTTCGTTTTCCTGGGTTTTGAAATCTCTGGACAATTTGTTTCATCTCTCTGTTCCCCATTTTCTTCATATGAGTAATTATATGAATAAATATTTGCTTATCTGAAAAGGAGAGTATCAAAAACTACAATCAGTTACTTACACTTGGCAAAACACTTTGTCCTGCACCCTCATACAGGAAACACTGAAGTGCAAGAAGCTTTCTAGGAGCTGTAAGGTCTGTTTTGCAGGACAATTTAATGCATTTTATGACTTCTCCCTGGAAGTTCAGAGATCTGTTTACAGTACAGAGTGGCAGAGGCTGGATCTGCAGTGACATGAAAAGCAGCAGTCCTGGCCCTTCCCTTTTTTTGCACTCTCAGTGCTCCCTCCTACTTCTTGTGCTTGGGCAGTGTTTAGTGCCTTGAGGCTGCTGAGGAGATACAATCCAGCAAATCCCACAATTTAGGAGGAGAAGGATCATCAGCCCAGGACAGATGAGGGTTGGAGCCTGCCTCTTTCAGCTGCAGCAACAAACTTTTATATTAGCTGGGCACGTTTTGATGGTGGCTATTTGATACCCAAGCACAGGCTGCAAGAGAAGTCCTGGCACCACTGGAATGAAGGGTCCAGCTCCCATAGGGCTCAGAGCTTCCCCTGGCAAGGTGTGGCTTCCTATCAGCCCCCAGGCAACAGCTTGGGGTGGCTCAGGGGACAAGCTGTTGGCAGCCACTCTCTGACCCCCCTTGCTGAATCAGCTCCTGAATCACTCCCTTCGTCTGAGGACTGGCTGTGAGCCTGTGTGTGGGTTTGCCTATGAGGATCAACAGATGAGTTCCTGACAGTATCTGCACGGGACTGTGCTAAAAGGCAAGGAGGGTGATGTGGCTGTGATTATTGCATCAGCTACAGTGATTGTCACTCTCCCCCTGTGGTGGGCACTGGTGAGGCTGCACCTCGAATCCTGTGTTTAGTTCTGGGCCCCTCACTGCAAGAAAGACATTGAGGGGCTGGAGTGTGTCCAGAGAAGGACAATGGAGCTGGAGAAGGGTCTGGATCAAGAGTCCTATAAGGAGTGGCTGAGAGAGCTGGGGGTGCTTGGGCTGGAGAAAAGGAGACTCGAGGGGACCTTATAACTCTCTACAACTGCCTGAAAGGAGGTTGTAGCCAGGTGAGTGTTGGCATCTTTTCCCAGGTAAAACAAACAACAGGACAAGAGGACATTAAGAAAGATTTTTTCGCAAGTATTGTCAAGCATTGGAACAGGCTGCCCAGCGAAGTGGTAGTTACCATCCCCGGGAATGTTCAAGAACATCAATGTGGATACGGCACTCAAGGATGTGGTTTAGCGGTGGTGGTTGTCAGTGGTTGGACTTGATCTTAGAGCTCTTCTCCAACCTTAACAATTCTATGATTTCAGCTAAATATACTATTAAAGGACAGTCAGAGTTCTATATGCTACCATCTGGCTGTGCTACAATGGGATCTAAAAGGTTACAGTTACAGGTTGTGAGTCTTTCATCAAGTGTGCTATGTATGCATAACAGCATCTTGAACAACTTACTAAGTCATTAAGTACACTGCTCTCTGAAGACTGTGTTTCCTTTTAGCGCTCCTAAAGGTGCACAATTAAACTGTCAACATGACCCCGACTAGATAAATTATTCAAGATAAATTCTCAATGGAGATCTGGCATTATCAGTTTACCACAAAATAACAATACTCCAATGATAATTGACCTGACACTGTAACCTCACGTCAGTTCAAACATGATTAATTTTATGTGTGGCTTTATTTCATAATAGGCCCTTCTTAACGGTGGAGACTCCTAGTATATTTTTGTCTGTCATTTAAGATGTTACTATTCTCATTGGTTTTCGTTTTCCTCTGTTGGAGATTACTATTCCAATAGCAGAAACAGCAAAACAACAAGTGTATCCACACCTCAGTTGCTCTGGTTTCCTCTTTGGAAATGGGCAAAATCAAAGTGCTTTCATCTCCACAGCTTCAGGATGAACAGAAGTGACCAGAAAAGGGAAGGAAGGAAGAAGAACAAACCTTCTTTTTGTTCCTGTTTTGTCTGTATGTTGTAACTTTTGGTGGTTGGACACTGGTGAGGGGATATCTTAGTGGAGTGAGTAGGCCAGGATGCTCTACAAACCGTCCCTTGTTTCTGTAAGCAAGTGTTTAGAACTTGCTTTAGCTGGCCTGGAGCTCAGTATTTTATACACACTATAGCAGCATAGACAAATCAGAACTACTCCCAAATATTTAGAGTCTTGACCAGAACTATGGAGAATACACTTCTCTCTACAAATGAATACCTTTTATTTTTTAAGTAAACCCGAGCAAACATACTAGACAACCCAGGGTACTGTAATTTAGACAATGTATGCAAAAAAATTGAAAGATGTCCAGTGAGGAAGAATACTAAGTGCCTGTAAAGTAAGTATGAAACAGACAGAAGGAGATGGCTATGATAGGAGTATTAACACGTAACTGCCTACTTGCTTACAAATTGACATGATTCTTGTGAGAGAGAAGCTTTAAACAAGGATGTAGAATAACTTAACTTAGTGGCCTTAGTTTTGTTGTGTTGGTTTTGTTGTTTTTTTGGTGTTCTTTTTTTTTTTTTT
>VXAU01004673.1:2009-16620 GCA_013399695.1 Formicarius rufipectus | reverse complement strand
TTTTGTTTTTTTTTTTCCTTTGGATTAGGGGGACGTATCCTGTGATATCACTGAGGATCAAAAGAGAAAACAAAAAGATATTATGTGCAATAAAAGATGATGCCACCTAAAAAAGCAGTGGCCAAGAAGGTGAATAGGTTGAAAAGGTGTACGAAAATTTAGACAGAGTGTCAACCAGCACAGGACCAAAACAAGTAATATTTGGCAAGAAAAAGGAAATAACAGAGAAATACGAATGTGTTATGGTCAAAGTGGTGAGGCTGGAAGAACAGTGTGTTAATACCAGAATTTAGAAAACAGGATTGTATCTGGTGAACTGGGAGAAAAAGTGATGGCAGCAGCTTATCTACAAGATTTTGTTATAGCATAAGAAGAAAACACTTTGTAAGTTAAAGCCTTACCATGGGATTCCACAGCAATTATTTGAAATGCAGATGTAATTTCCCACTAGTTGACAACAGCGCATAAACTGAGCCTCAAGTGTGTCTTGAGCTGAGAAGACTCCCTTGGTGCCCTCAGGACCAGGACAGGGCTTTGTGCCACCTCTACCTTGTGAGATCCTTTCCAGATGCCTTGCACTTTCACCTCTAATAAAATCAATTGTCTTTTTCTGTGGGTGTATATTTCTCAGAGCGTTTTAGAAGTGATTAATGTCTCTTCAGACCGTCAAAAGAACCATGGTGTTTCGATGGACTTAAATGGTTTATATTGATGGATTTAAAGTGAAGACCACAAAATCTTCCCCTCACCAATTCATGTTCAGGTATCTTTGCTCCAATCATGTTCTGCTTTCTCTTTGCTGGGAACTTGCTGGCCTATTTTGAATATTATGCATATGTCAGCACAGAGCACTTGATCTCACCAGCCTTCAGTTCCTTGACAGCCACTGGGAGCAACCCGTTACTGCCACAGGGACTGTTACATTTATGCAGAAGAAAGATTTTTTTTCCTCAGGACATAGTCCGAAAAGTACTTCCAGAATTCTAGTCCACCAGAAATACTTCAAACTTGCCCATGCTGGCACAAATAAAACCCTCTTTTTTTTTTTTTTTTTCTTTCTCTTTTGTTCTTTTTTCAATATCACAGATGATATATGTATTTTCTAAAAACAAAAGCAAACACAAAAAAACCCCACAAACAAACAAACAAACAAACCTAAACAAAACTCCTCTCATGTTATCCTTTTTTTGTCAGAGAGGAAAAAGGTTGACCCAGATGCTGACATTTATGTTTCCACTGCTTATCTCATTTATTTGTTAATGCTTATAAAATTAGTACCTTAGAGCTGAGCAGAACACAGCCACGTTATAAACATCAAAGGCTGATAAGCTGGAAACAGGGACTAGGGGATTTTGACAGGTGTTTTATGTTCATCGGAAACACACTATGACCCTGACAGATTTCTGTGCCACCAGCTGAGGACAGCCCTGGGAGAGGGCAAGCTGAAGAACCAGACCAAAGGCTTGTCCCAGGATTTCCAAGATTTCCAGTGGTGGTTATCCCACCCTTTCTCCCCATCTGGGCACTACAACTACAGGTGTAGGATTCAGGAAGATATTTTAGAAGAGACAGATAGGGAGGTGTAGCTCAGTGATACTGAGCAAAGACTCCAGGCCCCTCTGGTCTTACTCTGCACCATGTCTCCCTCTTGTTTAGCTCTGGTCTTTTCAGTCAAGTAGGTCACAAAACAAGCCCTCAAAAGCCTGCGGGCACCTACATGGGTGAGGACACTGCTGCTGGACACTGGGAGAAGCAAACATCAAGAGGGAAGGGGGCAGATGAATGAGGAGGTTCTTAGGGCTGGGCTTGGGATCAAAGTGTGTCCTTCCATTGCTAAGAGGAGGTCTGAGCACAGGGAGAACTACAGAGAGGTCAGGAGGAAACATAGTCTGAGAGATGGGCTTGTCCTTGTTAAACAAAGTGTCAGTAACATACTTTAGTAGATGTGGAGCTCAGGTACCCAGTTGTAAATGCTTGTATTTGGAAATGCTGATCGCAGGCAATACAAATGAAGGATTTATTAATAGGAGAAGTAAAGCTCAACAAATAACATTTGACACTTCCCTACATCCTCTGCTCAGCTAACTCAGAGCATTTCTCCATTCAGGGAACTCATTGTCAGGGATACGTGGGGAACAATCCCAGCACAAAACACTTCAGGTGAAATAGATTGAGAAAGGCAAACTGTTCCACAGTTTGAGTGCATTTGAGGCAATAATAAATTCCTAAGCGTGGGTGAAGACATAATCTTTTAACAGAGTGAGACAAGTGAACAAATACAAGAGCTAGGTTTGTAGTTACCCTATGGGAAGAAAGAAGAAACAAGCAAATGAATAAAATAACTCTTTGAGTTAAAGAGCCTGCAGGGACCATTTAAATTCAAACCAACACAGATGCCAGCTACTGTTTTTAAAGACCAGGAAAGATGCTTAGAAATGCAATCCCTTTTTTTTTTTTTTTAAATAAATTATAATATTCAGAATAATTAATGTAAAGAGCTCCTTTTCTGAAGGCCTTCAGGGCTTTAATTGTGACACTGAAGTGAGTGAGGGTATTTAAGGAAAAAAATAAGATACAGAATCAAAGAAAAAGAAGATAATAAAAAGACAGCTTTTCAAAATGGAAAAGAAGCCCAGCCTTCCAAAGGAAAAACCCAAAAAGCCAGCTGACACAAACATCCGGACTGCATGCAAAACAAGAGAGATTTTCAAATGTATGTCAGGAGTTCACAGCAAATACTGTTTTAAAGTCCATTTTCTTTTAATAATTAGTCAACATTTTTGTCTCTTTATAGTGCCACTCTAATTACACTGCCTTGTGCCAGAGTGACTGCATTCAGTCAAAAAGCTACAGTGATGCAAGTGGTCCTCCTCTGCTCTAAGTGCCTAAGTTCGAAAATTACCTGTCAGGAAAGGACAATTACAGACAAGACCTAAGGTAGGGGGAAAGGAGCTTTCAAAATAGAAGATACACCTAAAAATGCAGGCCTGGGCTACATGATATAAAAGAAACATAAATCAACACAAATCCGGAGTGCTTTAAGATTCTCAAATGGCTCAAAGAGTGTTTTCCAGCATGAGCTAGTTGTTTCATGAAGTAGAAGAAGAAGCAAAAGGTGCGAGTTACAGCTGTCTTCCAATGAAACTTTGATATTTATATAAAAAAATGAGCTTTGTGAATTTCACAGACTTAGAGAAGTGTTTTCTTCAGCTAAAACTAGAAGTCAAGAAGTAGAATAAAACCTGAAATAAAGAAAAGGTAGAAAACTAAATGTAGGGAAGCAACATAAGAGAATGAAGATTATTGTAAATTAATGGAAAACTGTAATCAAGCATGAAAAAATAGCTGAAGATCTTAGTTCATAATTTTCCCGCGGTCTGTTTGTTTGTTTCTTTCTCTTTTTGTGAATAGGATTAGTCCTTTTAAGTATTCCATTTCTTTTACCAGGCAAAATCAAACAAATAGAGAATGCAGGGCAGTCAGGAATGTAGCACTTTCACACTGAAATCGGATACCTCCAAGCTGGATGTAGCACCGGTAAAGAAGCTTTTGGTCAAAGGAGAACTGATTAGCAAAGCGAACTCTGAATCACATTTCATTGTACGGGGGTCAGACAAAAAGAAAAAAAAAAAAAAAGAGAGAGAGAGAGAAGAAAAGAACGAAACCCCACCACTACCACATCAACAGCAACAAAAGAAACCACAACAAGGGCCACTAACTAACAGGTTGGTGGATAAGAAAAACAGAACGAAGATAAAATATCCATGTTGACCATGTAAATGTATCAAAAGATTCTCCAGATTTTTCCAGGATTTTTTTTTCTTTGCACGTAAACAAAACCAACTCATTGAGAGCTCAGCGGGCAGCGCATTACATGGGGATCAGTGTCCAGAGAAAGAGCTGGCCAGACAAGAAACTGCAAGAGCCTGCCAAAGCGCTATCTGTCATCCTCTAGGAAAACAAACGGAACAGCCCGAAACCAAAGGACTTGAGGCAAAGCCTCCCCTGTCCCCCGCCCCCCCTGCACACCCAGACGCAGCCTCGGGCTGGCAATTCAGCCACTGAAAAGGTGCAATCCATGGAATAACAATGCCGCTAGTTGCCTCGGGGCTGATAATGAGATGGGAGGCTTTCTGGGAATTCTGATTTCCGATCAGGGGAAACAATGATAGTCCTAGCTCAGCGATTCCTTAACGAACGCGCTGATTTAGAAGAAAATTCTTGCCTCTGCTGTGGGCACTTTTATAAATATACATGGGTTAAAAATGATCTGTTAAAAACATGTTGAGCGGTTACCCTACCACGAGTCACAGTAAGGCGGAGCAGAATAAGGACATGAGAGGCAACCAGGCACTCAATTGCCATCCATGAGCTCTCCATCCTTCCTCCCGATCCTGTGGGAAAGGAGGTCGGCGGCGACTCGAGGGTTAACAAGAGCAGCCGCCTCCTGCTGCCAAGGGGACCACACGAGTCCCCACCGCGCATCATTCACCGCCGAGCGACGGGGATCACCGGCCTCTCAGAGTGTCACTCAAGGCTTGTCTCTGCTCGAGCATTTTTGGGCCCCTCGCTGTCAGTGGTAGGAGCTGTATTGGCTTTCCCACTCAGGTACCCGTTCCCGCTCTTCGGCTAAAATAAGCATCATCACAAGGCTCCTATCAGCCTCTCGCAGTAACAGGAACTCGAGGCATTTGCCCTTTACAGCATCATTAGCACCAGATAAGAGGAGCAGAGCCAGGGTTGGGTTGCTTTTGTGCTTCCCCACTCCTCCTCCTTGTTTTTTTCTCTCGTTCTTTGTCGCGGTACTGCCGACAACATCAGAAATAGCACCGAGATGCAAAACATGGAGAAGTAAAAAGAGGTCAGCAATCGGGAAGGAAGAGAGCAAAGAGACAGAGGAGGAGATGCCGTAAGAAACTAAAACTTAAAACCAAGTTCCACTTCATTCCTACTGTATGGAGTGTTTCTCTAGAAAGCTTAAGCATATTGCATCCATGCACCACGAACCCATGTCTCTTAGCGCCTGGTAAACTGCTGCATTGGAAAATATTCCCATCTTATTAGATACATTCATATGTCACAGTGCTATAAACCCATTTAGATTATGTATTGGCATATAAATGCTGAAAGTAACACAGGTTGGGTGTGTCTACCTGGATTCATTTCAGTGCTTCATCATACGTGTTTGCTTCCTTTCTGCCCACACCTGGGTGGAGTCCTTCGTGAACTGGTTCCTTCACAAACTTCACGGTGTTGCTGCTTGCAAAATGTATGGAACTGGAGCATATGAATTTACTTTCTAAATATAGCTCCATGCCCTTTGGTATTCATCCTAACCCAGCAAGATCTTCCTTGATTCGTCAGACTGATAACGCCAGCCTTATGTCTAATGGCCATTTCTCATGTTTACAGACTTTCGCAGACAACCTTTCTGAGTCAAAACCAGGGATAAAACATAGACCAGTGCAGTTCTGAGGAGCTACTGTTGCTAGTCCTGCTAAACAAAAGTTGATTGTGATGAAGAAGTTAGAAAACAAATCAAAAGGAATGTGGAATTTTATCGAGTAGCGTCAACACAACCTCCTTGGGGTTATCTAGTAAGAGACTGCTCTTGCATGGTCAAGCAGTTCTGCAGAAATATCTTACTGAGCAAGGACTATTTAACTTCTTTGTGGGGTATATTTGAAAATACTGCAAAACAGCTCTTCCAAATGTGAGGACCTTCCAGTCAGCAGGTCCTGCACGCTGAAGCAGGACTACAAAGGGATGAGGTAATGGGATGACAATGAATCTTCCAGGCTTGTTTGCTTCACACAAAACAGTCTTTTCATGTTGGGGAAAAAATGCTGAAGGAGAGATTGCTGCTAGGAGTGTTTCACAGCTCCTTGTTTGTTGTGGTTTATTTGGTCACTAGATCAACAAGAAACCTTGCTCTCTATTGTCAAAGTAACTTGAATTACAAAAGAACTTGCTAGGAGGAAAGGATTGCTGGTGCTTGGGCAGAGGTAGCTGAAACTGCTGGTTGGCTACACACCAGTTAAAATCATCTTTGTTCAAGAGTTCCTTTTGTTTCTGAGTTCCAGGACATGGATAATTCCCACCCAGCAGAAGGCTAAGAAGTCATCTTGTAATAGGAAAACGTACCAAGTTACTGACATTTAGATATGCCCCGTGCAGCTTCTGTGCTGTGTCAGAAAAGTGGGTGTAACACACACTTGCACTTCAGGTGCAAAGGAAAGCGATGTGTCTCCCTGAGTTGACAGTGCAACTTGTTCTCCAACTTTAAGACTACGAGTATATTGAATAAACTAAACGGAAAAATAACTCTGGTATGAAGAGCCTCAAAAATAGCCAAGAGGCAGAGGAGCTAACTAAAACTTTTATTTGAATAAAAGGGAGAGTTCACTGGACAATCCCCAGTGAGGTCTCTCAGTTTGGTAGAGGTCACAGCCTCTCATCACCTTTGCCTGAAAGGCAAGTCCCCTCCTCATTTCTCCAGTGACTGAGGTACTCGGGAGTTACAGACTTCCTGACACACCTACTACATGTTCCTCAACACTGTCAAAGTGCAGGTTACTATATTAGTGTATGCTGGGCAACTCTATAACTAATAGCTTTTCTATCCCCTACTACTTAAGCTAACTGCGACAATTCCAGTCTTTGCAAGAACATTCTTATTCTTAATACCCATCAGTGGGCAGGAGAGGAATGGAGCACCTCTCCTGTGAGGAAAGGCTGAGAGAATTGGGGCTGTTCAGCCCGGGGAAGGGAAGGCTAATCACAGCCATCCAGTATGTGAAGAGAACCTACAAGAAAGATGGGAAGAGACTAGAGCGGCCTGGAGTGTCATGACAAAGGAGAATGTCTTCAACCTGAAAGAGAGAAGGTTTGGATTAGATATAAGGAAAAAGTTCTTTACTCTGATGGTGATGAGGCACAGGAACTGGCTGTCCAGAGAAGCTGTGGGTACCCCATGCCAGTAAATGTTCAAGGCCATGTTGAATGAAGCTCTGAGCAACCTGGTCTTAGTGAAAGGTGTCTCTGCCCATAGCAGGGGGTTGGAGCTAATTGATCCATGCAGTCCCTTCAAACCCCAAGTGTTCTATGATTCTATGAATACAATACAGAAAAAAATTAGTAAGACACTGCACATGAATTCTTAAATTTAACAGTTGTCTCCAAATTTATAATTAAATAGAAATCTTTGTTGGGCAAAAATCAATTCAGGGGATGGCTGAGTGTTTTCAAGTTGAATCATCAAATCTGGGCAGTATCAGCTAGTACAGACAGGACTGGAGAAAAATGGACACACTTAAACCACTGATTTGGAAAAACTGATCCATAAAACTTGACGACTTTGATAACTCTCTGTTAAATACTTCTATCATTCATCTATTGAAACATACTTTTACAGCATTCACCAAAATATCTCAGTAATTATGGAATACATTATTATGGTTTCAGACTTTTTTGGATTTGGCAAGTCTGCTATTATTTTGCCCCTAATTTCCTCATTGTTCTGACTAGGATTTGTTGCCTATTTGTGATCACCTCTACTTCCTCTTCTCATTTTCTGCTACAGGAATATTGCAGTGTATGTGCCCACACCCATGCTTTTGACATCTTTCATTTCTTGCATGAGCTCCATCATAACTCTTCAGCAGAGTTAAGCTATGATTTGAGACGATAATAAATTCCAGGGTCAGAAAGTTAGGGGTGTGTGTGGAATACAGGACTTGACATTTTCGGTGCCCAACATCAAAGTACAAAGCTAGGGATGGAAACTTGTGATGGATTTGAAACCTGATGTATTGGGAAAGAGCAGGAGTGCAAGTGAACGTTTTGCAGTAGTAGAGAGCGCATGTTCTTAGGCTGCTGTAGGTGTCTATGGTTTAGAACCTATCTGTTATCAATATCATCTCCTTCTGATTTTCGTAATTTCATTTGTTTCTCAGCTATTGGAAAGGCAATTTGAGGTGGTAGTGTCTTGCAAGAGCTAAGTCTGGTTAGAGCAGTATTTGTTGGTGTGGTCAGTTCATGAAAGGGAACAAGTTAAAGTAATCATGCAGTAAAATATGTAACAGTGCAGAAGTCAATGGAGGCACTTGGCATGTACAGCCATGCTGCTGAGAGCACATCTCTCCCCATTATTTATAAATGGCGTGGAAGATTCCCCTCCAGCAGCTTATTGATTTAACAGCCTATAAACATACACTATATAATACGTTCTATGGTCCTCAGCCCACCATCAGAGCAAGTTCAAGGACATAAATCCCAGGCATTACCAGATGATTTACTCCAGTGATGTTATACAGTAGTAAATTTGGTTCTACTCAGCTTTGGGCAAGCCCAGAGAATCGCTTGGAGAAATCCAGGACAGAATCACATAGAAAGGAAGTACCATGGCAGAGTTATGCCCTAGAGACATGATCCCTGGCCATAGCCACCAAACAACAGCTGAGCGGGGTCAGATCAGACTGTCCACACTTACCAAGTACAGACAATTGTATTTTTCTTCTTTCAATTCCAGGAGCTTTCTTCACTGTGCACTCGTATGTGCCAGTGTCTATTGCCTTTAAGTTCTGGATATCCAATGAAGCATCACCAGAACCGGGATCAGGATTAGTAAACTGCATCCGCCCAGTCAGAGCACCATAAAAATGATCATAAATCTTATCTACCATGAACAAAATTATCTATAAAAAAGAAAAAATGGTTCAGAACCCCAACTGGCATGCAAATATTTAAAATAATTTGGTCTGTGACATAAAGTATCTTCATCTTCAGAATGTTACCATATACCTACTTAAGTATAAATAGGTCAGTATTGACTTTTAACTGAAAGAAAACTGCTTACAACTGTTGTAATTTCATTCTGCACAACCTGTCTACTAAAATGGATCTATCATCTTAGTGTTATGGCTTCCAATTAAAGGAAAGTATAACTATAAAAATATAGTTAAAATTATATCCTCATAAACACATTTCCCATCAGGAAGATAATGCAGGGACAAAAGCAAATTTTGCTTTCTGGAACCAAAGGGTACTTAAATTTGAGAGCTCTTCACTAGAAGGCTTTCAGCTTACAGTGAAAAATTTCTAGACATTTCATACTTAATCTGCTATTCCAAAACTTCCCCTGTATTTCACATGACTGCTGCTTCAAAGTAACTGAAGATCACAAGCACCTCAACCCAAAAAGTGTAAGCCTCAAAAGTCCATAACAGAACTTAAGACATTGACCTACTCAAACTACTTAAGTCACACTGGCCAAAGAAAGGTCTCTACTTACTACTTTCTCCTTCTTTTGAGTATCTGCTGGTATAAATACCCACTCAATATCAAGTGGGCCTTCATCTTCTTCCGAGAGTTCAAAAGTACACGGCAACATAACATTCTCTCCTTGTGCTTTTTCAAATGTTAATTGGTCAGGTGAAGTTATAGTTAAGCCTCTTGTTAGACCTACAAAAACATATTTTTATGGATTAAAAACAAGTCACAAGCAGCTTTCACCATAAGTCCTCTGTTACATATGAGTATAGATTCAAAGCCATCATACACTTTTCCTGCATAGAACTCATGCCCTTAGTCACCCTTGTCACTGCTGGAGAGATCCTGTGCAGGTCCTGTGACTAAGCACAAGGCACAGTCCCCTGCTCTTCATTTGGAACCACATCCAACAGGCAGCTACATCTTTCAAGCCATACCATCTTCTTCGTAGAAAGGAATTTCCATGCAAAGCTAAACTCAACATTTTCAGCAGCAGGTCTTCAAGGTATTGGATAATCACCTTACTGCTTCTCCCTCACTTTAAAATGAAAGTCTAGAAGAGCCATGAAGTCTGCCAGGAGATAGAATTGTTGTGAACTCCTTGCTTGGATCAAGTGAAGTTACTTTATCTTGAGTTCTAAGGACTCCTTCATCTACAGGGAGCTGAGAAATTAATCTTTTCCATAAATGTCAATGAGTGTTTTACATTTTGTTTGTCCTTTCTGCTTGTCTTACTCCTCTAAAAGTGTACAGTCTTCCACATCACAGTCAGGAGGTGGAGAGTTCACCCTTTGCTCACTATGGAAACAGACTTGGCATTTGGTACATCCACTGTTTTGTCCATCTTGCCAGGAACCAAGCTCAGATTTTCAGTCATTTCACATCTGGCAACCTGCACAGTCACACAGATGTGACTGCAGCCACAGGAGATGCAAAGCCACAAGGAGAGTGGAGAGTATGAAGCAGACAAATCATTTTGGTGCATGTGTAAAATAACAGCCTCAGAAGAAAAGAAGTTTAAAATCACTATAAAAAGCACATTTAGGCTGTAACTTGCACTTCTCCCTAGAGCAGAGAAGTTGTAGAGCGTTTCTGCAGCAGAACACAGAACCGTAGAATATGCTGACTTGGAAGGGACCCGACAGCTCTCCTGCCTTACTAAATTTTGCTCTCTATCAAGTCTTTGGATTCTCTTCCTGATGGCAAAACAATGGGATCTTTAATAGCTATTGAAAACGAAAGCCCTTAGAAAGAGGAATCACCAGATGTACTAAATTCCAGACAACAGCCTGCAAGAAAAGACTTCTTCACAATTGTTAATTGCAAACATATAGTTACAAATTAGGTGGGATTGTTTCCTACCATCCTTGGTATTACTTTGCAGGGTATTACCTTTAAATCAAGGGTTACAAAAAACCCAAAGCACATCAGCTTGAGGTAGGAGGGAGATTTAGGTGCAATGTCTCTTACCAAATGATGTACACCTTGTCAAAGATAATTCCAGCAGGTTTGGAGCACCCCTTTTTTGCCCACAGTAAGCAGATCTGAGCAATGAATTCTCTACTACGAGATTGAATTAACAGAACAGTAAATAAAACAGGATAAGAAAGTGTCACACAGCATTACTGCACCTAAAGCTATGTATCCAAAGAGGCTTGATTTTAGTACGTGACAATTTTAGAACTCTGCAGAGAATTCAGATTTTTAGGATAATTCAGTGCTGATAAAGGAAAATCACAAAGCTTTTTTTCAACAAAGAAAGTAACTGTCCTGCTAGTATCAAGTGTTACACAGGTACTGTTTAACATGCCTCACAGACCACATTTTTTCTAAGGTGGGCTAGTGTGACAGTAGCCTAAGTCCACTAGACAGAAAACTGGCTAACTCTCCAAGACAGAGATTTCATATTCAGGCCAAAGATGTTCACACCTGCATTTCAGACCTTCCAGGAGAGGGCTCTCTAAACCAGAGTGCCAGATCTTAGTGAAACTCTGGTCCTGTGGAGAACAGATGCAGTTTGTGGAGCCAGAGAAAGTAAAGACAACCCAGGAAAAAAAGCACTAGTCTAGAAGAGAGATTCACCTCCAGTTCTTGCTCCAAACACTGGCATAGAATAGAAACAACTTGCTTGGAAAAGATATCTGAGATCATTGAGTCTAACCTCGGACCTAAAACCTCCCTACGTACCAGACTATAACACTGAGTGCCACATCCAGACTCTTCTTAAATACCTGCAGGGATGGTGACTCGATGAGCTCCCTGGGCAGCCCATTCCAATGCCCTACTGCTCCCGTAAAGAACTTCTTCCTAAGGTCTAACCTAAACCTCCCCTGGTGCAGCTTAAGACTGTGCCCTCTTGTTCTACTGCTGGTTGCCTCAAAGAAGAGGCCAACCCCCACTGGGCTATAACATCCTTTCAGGTAGTTGTAGAGAGCAAGAAGGTGCCTCCTGAGCCTTCTTTTCTGCAGGCTAAACAACCCCAGCTCCCCCTACTGCTCCTCACAGGATTTGTGCTCCAGTCCCTTCCCCAGCCGCATTGTCCTTCTATGGACCCGCTCCAGCACCTCAATATCCTTCCTAAACTGAAGGGCCCAGGACAGGACACAGCACTCAAGATATGGAATCACCAGTGGTGAGAAGAATCACTTCCCTGGTCCTGCTGGCCACGCTGTTTCTGATCTGGGCCAGGATGCCATTGCCCTTCTTGGCCACCTGGACACACTTGCTGCATCATGTTCAGCTCCCTGTTGATCAGAACTCCCAGGTCCCTTTCTGCCTGGCCACTCTCCAGCCACTCTGCCCCCACCCTGTGGTGCTGCAGAGGGTTGTTGTGGGCAAAGTGCAGGACCCAGCACTTGGTCTTGTGAAACTTCATCTCCGTTGGATTTGGCCCATCTCTCCAGCCTGTCCAGATCCCTCTGCCAAGCCCTCCTACCCTCCAGCAGATGGACCCTCTCCCTGACTTGGTGTCATCTGCAGATTTGCTAATGGTGGACAAAATCCCCTCACCCAGATCAACCAGAACATCAATAAAGGTATTAAACAGGGGCCCAACACTGACCCCTGGGGAACACCACTACTGACCGGCTGCCAACTGGATGCAGCACTGTTCACCACCACGCTAGGCCTGGCCATCCAGACAGTTCTTAACCCAGCAGAGACTTCCTCAGTGAGCCAGGACTGTTGATAAAAGATGGAGAGCACCTTGGCAAACTCTTCCACCAGCTCTCTCAACACCCCAGGATGGATCCGATCTAGGCCCATAGACCTGTGAGTGGCTCTGCAGGGCACTGCTTCCTCCTGGATTACAGATTTTTTTTTTTCATGAGTGTCCTCTGCCTAACCCTCTAGATCACCCTAAGAACACCTTAGGGGCACTTGGGGAGGTACTGGGGGCTGGGCAGGGATTCTTTTACCTCGCTGGTCAGGGACCTGTTTCCCTTCCCCCCTGCCCCCACCTCTAATTACTCTGCTCTTTCTGCCCAATGGCAAGAGGCTTCTCTCACTCATGCAGGAAACTAAATCCACAAAAAAACTTCTGGAGAAGGCACCTCAAGTTTTATATGGACACTTAGTAGAAGTAAGATTTTTAAATCCCTCTCNAGAACTCCCAGGTCCCTTTCTGCCTGGCCACTCTCCAGCCACTCTGCCCCCACCCTGTGGTGCTGCAGAGGGTTGTTGTGGGCAAAGTGCAGGACCCAGCACTTGGTCTTGTGAAACTTCATCTCCGTTGGATTTGGCCCATCTCTCCAGCCTGTCCAGATCCCTCTGCCAAGCCCTCCTACCCTCCAGCAGATGGACCCTCTCCCTGACTTGGTGTCATCTGCAGATTTGCTAATGGTGGACAAAATCCCCTCACCCAGATCAACCAGAACATCAATAAAGGTATTAAACAGGGGCCCAACACTGACCCCTGGGGAACACCACTACTGACCGGCTGCCAACTGGATGCAGCACTGTTCACCACCACGCTAGGCCTGGCCATCCAGACAGTTCTTAACCCAGCAGAGACTTCCTCAGTGAGCCAGGACTGTTGATAAAAGATGGAGAGCACCTTGGCAAACTCTTCCACCAGCTCTCTCAACACCCCAGGATGGATCCGATCTAGACCCATAGACCTGTGAGTGGCTCTGCAGGGCACTGCTTCCTCCTGGATTACAGATTTTTTTTTTTCATGAGTGTCCTCTGCCTAACCCTCTAGATCACCCTAAGAACACCTTAGGGGCACTTGGGGAGGTACTGGGGGCTGGGCAGGGATTCTTTTACCTCGCTGGTCAGGGACCTGTTTCCCTTCCCCCCTGCCCCCACCTCTAATTACTCTGCTCTTTCTGCCCAATGGCAAGAGGCTTCTCTCACTCATGCAGGAAACTAAATCCACAAAAAAACTTCTGGAGAAGGCACCTCAAGTTTTATATGGACACTTAGTAGAAGTAAGATTTTTAAATCCCTCTCTTGCACATTTTTTCTCGGCTACTTCACCAAGAGCTCGAAGAAGCTTCTGTGCATGGAATACGGTTCCGCCATAAGCTACAAAGAGGAGGCTGATGAAACAGCAGGGGCACTTAGAGCAAAACTCAAAAGAAAACACAAAACAAACAAACAAAATAACACACAACTAAAAGAACCCTTCATGTCAGAATAAGCCAGGGAAAGTTCTACTCCCTGGACAGTCAACTCTGCTGCTGGGTCTCAAAGCAATAGGTTTGTACTCCTGAACTGCACCTCTAAGCAAACAGGGCAGTGGGGAAGCACCACTTCTGAGGTACATTTGCTTGAATCCACAAATCCTTTCTCAAATCACACCAGAAAAAAAATAATGAAAGGACAGCAAGTAGGCAAAGCACACTTCTTCAAAGACAGAAATACCATTTTCTTTCAGTCTGGGTGTCTTCAGACAGCATTAAATTAATAACTACCTCCAATTCGTGCAGTGTTGCACACCCGTGCCCCAGTCTAAAAAGGTACTGCACAATTAAGCCGAAAGCTACTCATCCTCATCCGCGGCCATCGGCTCTGGACAACTGCGGTCCGAGGACTCTTTGCGAGCCACCCGGGCAGCAAACACAGACCCAGCGTGGGTGAGAGAGGAGTGTTTTGCTCTTTTTCCCTACGATGTTCGCGCGGGGCGCCCGCTCCGGCACGGTCCTGCGGCGGGGAAAGGGGAGAGGGTGGTGGGTGATGAGGTGAGATGCGAGGCGGCAGGAGATGGAGCTCGGCGGCGAACAAAGCCCAGGACGGCTGCGCGGCGGGACCGCGCACACAGCGCGGGTGGGCACAGCACGGCACGGCACGGCGCAGGGACTGCCGGAGACGGAGAAATACACATACGGTGGAGACCCCC
>VXAU01004672.1:241977-272299 GCA_013399695.1 Formicarius rufipectus | reverse complement strand
TGTAGTCCAAATTTATGACAGGGAAAAATTAGTTTAAGGACTCGGTCCAGGGAAAACTGTATTCAGAGGGATGAGAACGTGAAATTTTCCTTTTACTACTCTGTGCATCTTCTTGGGCTATGTAGGGTTTGAAGCCTTAAGTGCGTGATTGTCAAATCAGGAAAAAGGTCAATTTAGGATACTTTTATCACTCTCTCAGTGATTCAAAAAAACCTAGACAAGTGGGAAGCATTTGGTAATGTGTGGCAGTAGCTTCAATATGCAGAACAGCCTGGAGAAAGTGGCTCAGCAGCAAATCTGTATGTGGGAGTTAGCCAATGGTCCCACATTAATTAATGAGGTGAGGAAAGAAATGGAAATGCTTGTTCTCCAAGTTCATCCTCTATGGAAGATTTATCTGGAAAAACTTCTAAATAGCTTTAATGGAAATCTACGCACTTGTGAAAAGAACCTATATGTAGAGTTCTGGGCTATTTGATCAGAGGTCCCAAAAATAGAGTAGGGCAAGTGAGAACCAGTTTTACCCTGTTGGTTTTTTCAGGTTTTATTTGTTTCTTAACAAATGAAAGGTCTAAGGAATTGAGGGCGATATTTGAGCCAGTTATTCTCCTGTCCTTGCTTGAAGCTGCTTCCTGCAGAGTGTATACCAAGGCAGAACTGATGAAAGAATAGGGACTAAGAATCCTGATTTACTTCCAGAACAGCAGTTCTGATAGTTTTGTCTTGATAAGTTATGTGTCAGCACTGGTCACTGTATGAATTTATTACATATCCAAAATATTTCCCTAATGCTGGCAACATGGCAATGTTTTTTGAAAAAAAAAAAAAAAAATGGGGGTGAGGAGTGAGAGATGAGTGGTGATAGAAGATGAGACTAAGCAGCATATAAAACAAATCCAGCTGAACAGGATAAAGGGAAAAGTGACTGTCCTATGGGTAAGGGCAACTATTTTGGGCAATGTCAAAACTGAGGGGGGGAACAGGTCATGAATGCAAAGCTAGAGATGGTCGAGTTAGAAAGGCGCATGGGTGGATTCTCTCTGCAGTGAGCTGAGGCAGAAGCTAGTTGTGACTCTGCTGTTAAGACTGAGTTTTGAACTACTACTTGTTGCGTATGAAAGATGCAAGAGATCGTGCTTAAAATGCTGGCTGAGTGCAGAGCTGGGTTTCAGTGGAGTGTGGGAATAAATAGGCTCGAGGGTAAAATGGCTAAAAAGTGGGTCACTGTGGATAACCAGTGCCCCATGGCAGACAGTGGCTTTACCTCAAGTGACCCTAGCAATTCTGTGCACTCTCTGCAGGCTCTCCTCTGCATGGTTGGGTGATGCTGGCAAAATAGATGTAATGCGCAAGTAAGGGATCCCAACTCACTTGTTTATTAATCTGAGCTCGATGTTGTACTATGCTCCAGTTTGCCTTTAAACACCCAGTTCGTGAGATGTTGCTGTGGCAGGGGAATGAGGACCCTCCCTGCAGTGTGCTGGGCTTGAGTGCTGCTGGGGTGCTGCTCTCTGTCCCACATGCAGTCGTGGCTGGAGTTTGACTGACTGTGGGTTGCTGCTCTGGGGAACGTGGTCCTTGTGCGGGAAGGTGTCCTCTCATGTTCTTCTGGAGAGAAAATGAAAGCTCAGTACAAGAAACCCTTATCCTATAAAAGGAGTAAACTAGCAGCTAATGTTGGTGCTGAATGCCAATAACTGCCTTTAGGAGACGGTAACATCCAGAACAAAGGACTCAAAAGACAAAAAATCCAGAAGCAGTCAAATGTGAAACGGACCTAAGTAGTAAAAATCCTGGAAACAGGCAGCTGGGAAATATCTGAAGCTTTGGTTTCAACTAGTAGAATAAAGAATTAAACAAAATATAGAGGAAAAAGCACCCATTTCTCATCTTGCATAAAATCTTCCACAATAAAAAAACCCCTTCGTGTCTCAGATGTTTTTGAAAATTAGTGGGACTTTAAATATACAGCACTCTGAATGGTATCATTTCACCTTTCAAAGAGGACGATATTGTATTGTGTGACTTAATAAAGCATTACCATGCATCACATTTTACTTGAATTGCTTTTCAATTTAAAAATAAATTGGAATTTCCTTAGCTTTATGACTCTTTTTTGAGGGATTATTACAATATTTCTATAATGTTTTTGCCTTCACTATACTTCTGCAATTCCAGACTGATACAGATTTTGTCTAAAATGTGGAATGAGAACTAACAACCAGAGTTTGAATGCACTTGAAATTGTGTATATTTAAAGGAGTTTCTTCTTTGATAAAATTGATTGAATAGTGAAGGTAACTCTATGTTTTCTGTCAATCAATCCCTAAAATGCTGGATAAACTGGAAATACTCTTTCATGGGAGGCTATTGTCTCTCCCTCACACACAGCGCTGAGCTCAAGTGGGAGCTCTGGGGACTGAAACTGCTTTCATGGAGTAAACGGGTTCTCATTAGAGCTTTTCTCAGCTTTGCGGAACTCAGCTTTGTGCCCTGCTGTTGATGGAAATTCAAAACCTATCACTTAAGCACTTTTAAATTTTGGACAGACCAATTATAATTAGCATGAGGGGCCTGAATCACACAAAAATTCTCAGCTCTTGAAGCATGTGGTATGTAAACATAAAAACTCCAAAAGGTAAAGTAAATACAGTCTCTCACTTTATAAATTTTCAGAATAGTCTTTCAACTTTTAGTAATTATAGCTCCTGAGGTATTTGTGCCATTAGTTTTTCTATTAGTTGTTTCTTTTAGGCTTGATACCTAAGACCAGCAGGCCTCAGAGGTTGCAAATACTGTGCTGAAATTTGAATTAGCAGTCTTTTCTCTATTCTTTGTTTGTCTAAACTAGCATAGATTAGGCTGCTCAGGGTGTATGGCACACAGACACTGTTTGGCTGAGAATTTCCAGATAGGACAAAGACCCTCATGAGGAGCATCTCTCCTTTTCAACACGAACTGCCTCTGAAAGATGACACTTTAGACAAAGGCCATGAAGTGGGAATTACCAAAGTAAAATCTGTGTTCAATAAACAAAGGAGAAGTTTCCTTCTGAGCTTGAGGGAAGCACAGAAATAAAACGAGTCTTTCCTCTAAATGTTATGTATTGTGGAGAGGTGGAGAGAAACTCTTTGCATGCTTGGCTGAATGATGAAGTCAGCATGAAGTAAGCTAGAGAATTAATTGTATAGACAATCACACCAGGTAGGCCCTGAATTTTTTCAGAAAGACAACTTCTTTTGTTACATCAATGTCATTGATAAAATTCTCAATTCTCCCTTACCTCTCCAGAGGTTTGCCGGATGGTTATAACAAATTTCACACAGAGAGGGAGATCTAAGAACTTAATTTGAACTCTATTCTAGATGATTTTTTTAACAGCCATACACTGGCACCTGGATGGTGGATTATTGTAGTGGTTCAATTTTTTTCTTTACTGCCCATTTTTTCTATCAGTATATCAATTAGTCTGATAATTTTTGATCCAGAATTATTTTTGTGCAAGTATTTCTTAGAGTAGTCAGACCTTTTGAATCAGCATACGTGGAAAAGAGAGTTTTCCTGGTGCTAGATACAGATTCCTGGATACAGAAACATGATAGGACCTACAAAAAGGTGACATAGAAATCATGAGAAGAATACTGATTTGCTGTAAAGGATCATTAAAGGCCCCTTAGGTAAGAACAACTTGATGTTTCCTTAGGGTGAAGATCTTGGAAAGGCATTCAAAATGGAGAATTTCTTTTACTTGATGTAGAAAGGAGATTACTTAGTGGAAGCCACCCATGGCTTTTTAATATTTCCAGTTTTGCCACAGGAGGAAAAAAAACCCAGTAGCTATTTCTAAATGATTTCTAGCAGTGACCCATGCAATTCACACTTTTACACACACAGGGGATCTCTCACAGTAAAGAGAGCTAAGTTTGCATGCTTTAATTTAAAATCCTGCTCAAACAGACTTTAACTGAGACCTTAACTCTCTTGACATTAGACATAAGTATTAGGCAAAGCAAGTACAGGCTTTTATTAAACCAACTAGTAATGATGGAAAAAGCATGTGTGCTCTTGGTCATACGAGGAATTGTCTGCTTTTTCCACCTTTCCTTGTCAGTCTTAGAAAAACATTCTTTCTTGGTCTTGTTTATGTCCTGAGATCACCAAAACTCCATCAGCACTGAAGTATCCATTATTATTAACTCTAACTTGTACTGTAGTTGAGCTCTACAAACATATTGTAAGGGACAGGTCCTGCTGGGAGAGGCTGTGGTCTAACTGGAAACAAGACTTCACTGTGAAGACTAACAGGCATAAGCAGAAGGACTGTCATGGAGATATTGCAAAAAAAAGTGGGTTTTGTTTAGGTTGGCTCTCCATACAACTCATTTCAAGGAGCAGATGTGCTGCAGTGCTCCTTGGAAGTTATCAGTAGCCTCTCCTGCTTGCTGGCACTTATTGACGGGCTTGAAGGTAGAAGAGGTAGTTTTGAAGGATGAATAAAGGGATATGGCTGGAACTGATAAAACTTAAGATGTTAATGTGCAGTAGATATGGGCTTCCACTGCAAAGTTGGCCTCTGTGTCCTGCCACAGATCTTTGGAATATAAAAGGTTTGGGAAAACATGGCGAGTTCATACCTAGGACCTGGGTTAGGTTCTTGAGTCAGACAACACTTAAAAAAATTGGTCTGAATTGAGGATTAGAACAACCAGAGGATCTGAGAGGCTGGTGAAATGCTTGACCCTCTCTCTCTTGTTCTGATGGTAAAATACAGCTGAATTCTGCTTGGATTTTCCAGCTGGAATTTTCCACATTAGCAGTAAAGTAAATGGTGCAATTCATGTAAAAATGGTATCTGTAGCATGCCCTGAATCCCTGATGCATCGTGGGTACAAACAGCAGCTGTGACCACTGCTGTCCTATTCTCCAGCTGTCCCTGGTCTTGGGGAGCAGTATCTGAGAGAGAATGATGCAGAGATTCCTGAACAGTTGAAAAGCCGTAACAGGCAGATCTTGCTGCAAAAATTAGTCTGGTTTGCAAGAATAATTATTTCACCTGCATAGGTCCGAGTTCATTTTTTTCTACATTAAAATGGAACCACAACTGGTGAATTTCAACAAATGTATGCATCAAATCTGCTAGAATCGTGTTCCGACATACAGTATTTAGTATGAAACTCAGGAAAAGGCCATTAAGTCTCTCAAAAGGTAAATTTACCTCCTCTCTGCTGCATACTTGCCAACATCACCTCTGAATGAAGCTTTGTGGGGCCTTCTGCAAGGGTGCAGCATGTAGTGCTTGTCCCCAGAACTAAGTTTGGGTTTGAGCAGACAGTGATTTATATCAGTTTTCAAAACATATTTAATCCATTTCTGTGAAATATTTATATTCCCAAGAAGAATTTTATCATGGGAGAATTTCCCAGCAGGTTAGGTACATACCTATGCAGCCTTCATTTTTCATACTTTGATGTAACTGGGTCTATTCAGGAAATGAGTAATTGCTATCCCACCACGATTTTTGCTTTCTCTTAGAATTACAAGTTTAGCTGTTGCCTGGGACATTCTAACCTGAATCTGATAAAACAAGAACAAGGTGCTGCCTTGGAGTGTAGGCTTTGCATGATTCCTGAAACTATATGCAATGTCTCCAACACCAGAACTGCTTAACTGCAAAGGATAGTAGGCATTAACTTCATTCAAGACAGCAAACAGTCCTCTAAAATGTGACAAATTCAGATCTCATGGCCCAGTAATGCTATGCTGTTGTGGCAAACCATCCTTAGGGATGAAGCGGCACTGGCTGTCCTACTGTAGGGGACATTCATCCACTGCGCCATGGCTATCAGCTTTCTGGAGCTTCTGTTGGTAAGGGCAGTGCTCACCAGTTGCAAACACTTCCAGGCTGCTGTGCTTCCTAAGTTTTTGCTTGGGACTGAAGGGCAAAGGAAAGCATTCTCAGAGCCTTCCACCTGCTAATGATTGTCCTCTGTAGCCATGTTTATCTGATGGTTTGATGGTTCGAGAAAGCCCTGAGACTACAGAGGAAGCTCAGGCTGTACTACTTGTGAATGATCTGACCCACATCTGCTGGTCATTTCAGTTTTCCCAGCTGATTTTAAAAAAACCCAAAGAAACCAAAAACAGAGCAGTGGAGAAAATTGTAGGTTTTGCAGTGGTAATGATTATAATGCTTTTTCTGTAAAAATATTTCTAGTTGTGTCCATAACAGTAACTGGGAGTTTTTACCTTCTAAACCTTATTCTCCAACCTGCATGCCTTCATCTAAGATGTGTATTGATTTTTTTGGGGGAAAGCTATTTTGATGATCAAGTGCTCATTTTCTACCATTGTCTTTTATTTTCCTCCAGTGTTATCTGCCAACCACGGTCATTCACATAGTCATGAAAAAAAAGTAAAGAATGAAAACTGAGGAATAGCAATGATCCAAGAAATCCATCTAGTACTAATAATGCATTGCAACATAAATTACTATTCTCACCAATACTGTAGTTTAGTTTTTGTTTCTTAAGCATAACTGTGTTAATGAAGGAGCTCTGAAACAGTAGGCTGAACTAGACAGAGATGAATATACTATAGGCATTTTTTTTCTTAAATGCAAAACCCATCCTATTTTGCAGCATAGTATCAATTTTTCATCTTTGAAGTGTTTTCAGACCATTTATTTTTAGGCTCAGGAAAAGAGTCATTATGGAAGTAAGAACTGAGAAAGAGAGGGTGAGAGACTTGCTTCAGGCCACAGAGAGAGCTGGTATTGGGGCTAAAATATGCTTGCTTTCATTCCTGACAGAGGTTTTGAAGGTCTGCAACATACATTTGATTCTCACATGACTCAGTGTTATGGGCCCCAGGAAAAGCCAACATCTACTTTTTTAACAGAGCAACGTCTATATTTTGTTGCTCCACCTCCACTGCGGCAACACTAATGCAAGTTCCAGTGCTGACGCAGAGAGAATATGAGGTGTTTGTCAGGTGACTGCTTAGTGTTCTCATTATGACATCTCCACACAAATGGTAATTCAACAATTCTGTGTTTGAGTTATTTGATGGCAACAAAATTTTCAGAATCCATGGTATGAGGATAATTAGGACTCTTGCTAATAATTCTATGCACTTTTAACTTTTTTTCTTCTCAGTGAAATGAGATTCACACGGACTAATTACTACCTGCTATAAATAAACCCTACAAATGGCAGTCTACATCGCAGAGGCAGAGGGTAGCTGTCGTTTAGTATATCACAGCTTTCCACGCACCTGTTTGCCCGATGCTGTTGCCATGGGAACTGCACTTTATAAGAGGAGCTCTGCATAATTAGCATGGATTGAGGTCTATATCAATCAGAATAATTTGGAGGAGCAAGAAGAGCCCGAAGGAGAAGGCAAAGCTACTTGTCTCTGTAGGGAAGGAATCAGACCTCCACTGTGTGGTAAATAGAGAGGCAGTTACTGGAAGAATTCAGCAGAATTAGCAATTTTAAGGGAATGAAATTATACAAAAGACAGAAAACTTAGTCCCCTTGGTTTTCATTATGAAACACTATTAAAATGGGCTTTGAAAAATTAACAAAGACAAAAAATATATATTTGTGTAATTAACTTGGAGGTTTTATCACAAGCTAAGAAGTTTAATAGGCTGCACTAATGCCACCAGTCTGGGAGTCTGGCAGTGATGCACAGCACTGTTGGGAATGCACAGCCCTAGCTTCTAGACCTACTTCTGACCATGTAGATAACAAAAATTAATTATCTGAAATAGGTGAGAGCAGGATAATAACTTATGGACTCCCAGATGTTGGTTTCATAATAAGCCCTTGTGCCTAGAGTTCATTGTTTTTTGCCTAAAGCTGCAAGACACACAGCAAACCTGCAAACGCAGTTTTCCAGTCAATGCCTCATCCTAATGACAACACAGAAGATTAAGGATAGAACAGCAGCTTTAAGTTTAGTTTTTCTTCCTTCTTGTCAGCTGGTGTCAGAAATATCACTTTTTCTTTAAAGTCTTAATGGTTTTGTGAAGTGTCTGAAATGGAAAACTTGTTATTAAAAAAAATAAATTGGAAGTTCTCTGTATGTGTGTGTCTATGTACAAGTAAGGGACTGAGTGAATCTCCTGGTAATACTGTCTTGGCTGTAAGTCTCAGCTGGATGTGATACAATATTAGTGGAGTGACTGCAGTACAGATCTGTTTGACTGTAGCTGTATACCTTCAAATTCTTCAGGGGTCCACTTTGAATGCAAGTATCAGTGTAACCTTGTATTTCTCTGATGGTAATAAACATAAGTAATACGAGCCGTCAGAACAGCTCAAGAGGAAAAGGTAAGGAAAAGTGGCAAGTCTCTTTTCTTTGGTATTAATAACGTCAGGGAATAGTTTCTAATACAATGGAGAGTAAAGGTCATCCAACCAAATGACTTCTGGTAAAGCAGTAATGTGATGTGGTGTAGTACATGTATTGTATTGGCTTTGAAGGTGCACTTACTGAAATCAGTCTAGGTTTGAAGAATTTGTAGGCCTTATACAATAGACTAGCTATAGGACTTGGATTATACTGCAATGGCCTTTGCTACTTTACTTACGTAAGAAGATTGTGATAATCGTCTGTATTGGGCAGATTGAGAGGAGGGAAAAAAAGGAATTAAAATCACAAATTGCTTAAGTTCATTTCCATGGTATTTTAGTCCATGTTCTGAAATCCTCCCTTATCCCCAGGGTTTTATCCATTTAGAAGCTTGTTGCAATGTGAAGTGCTGCACTAGTTTATGAACTGGATAAAATTCCTTTTCTTCATATAAGTTACAAATCTGGATGAGAAGGTGAGTTCTTCACCTCTGCTGATCCCTTGTACTGTATAGGAGCACCCAGCTGTACCTACAGACTGGGGAATGAGATGCTGGAAATGAGTGCTGTGGAAAGAGACCTGGGAGTCCTGGTGGACGGCAGCTTGAACATGAATCAGCAGTGCCCTGGCATCCAAGAGGGCCAGCCCATCCTGTGGGGCAGCAGGCAAAGCATTGCCAGCCAGGGGAGGGAGGGGATTGTCCCACGCTGCTCTGCACTGGGGCAGCCTCACCTGGAATATCGTGGCAGTTTTGGGCGCTGAAATATGAGAAGGATATTAAGCTTCTAGATAGCATCCAAAGAAAGGCAATGAAGGTGCTGAAGGGCGTCGAGGGGAAGGCGTGTGAGGAGGGGCTGAGGGCACTTGGTGTGTTCAGCTGGAGAAGAGGAGACTGGGAGGAGACCTCACTGCAGTTACAGCTTCCTCAGGAGAGGCAGGCACTGATCTCTGCTCTGTGGGAACCAGTGACTGGCCTGCATGGAATGGCCTGAAGTTGTGTCAGAGGAGGATTAGGTTGGATATTAGAGAAACGTTCTTGACCCAGAGGGTGTCTGGGCACTGACCAGGCTCCCCAGGGCAGTGGTCACAGCACCAAGGCTGGCGGAGCTCAAGAAGCATTTGGATGGTACTCTGAGGCACTTCGTGTGACCCTTGAGGTTGGTCCTGTGGAGGGACTTGATAATTCTTGTAAGTCCTTTCCAACTCAGAGTATTCTTTGATTCTGTGAGAGACTTTGGTCTGTGTTCATGGGCACAAGCACAGATTTGGATGCAGCTACCACAAAATAGTGAAAAAATGCTTCTTATAGCTGCTTCTATGGAAAGACAGGGCAGAGACGTGAGTCCTGGGCCTCGACCAAAGGAGTGGTCTCACCAGTTTCAGAGCGTTGCTATACTGCCATTCTTCCTCCTGCTCAAACATCTTCCTGTGTGATATTGCAACTCAGATATTCAAACCAGCACATGCCCTCCCCTAAAAAGGGTATCTGGAGTGCTCATTTTTGAAAAAACATCCTGAAGAGGGACCCAGAAAGAAGAGCAATGGGTGCAGCTTCTCATAGCTGCTCTTGATCTGGACTGAGTTTGAACTGGCCAGAACTGAGTGCCACTGCCAGTGTCCTGGGCAGACTGGGAAGAACATTATTAAGGCATGTGACAGATTTCACTTGAAAAGGAAAGTGCTTAAGGAGTTTAACTGCTTCCAGAGAAAGGTTGCAATTGAGTGAAATCTCTTGGGTTGTAACTTTGAAAGGAGGCACCTACATTTAGAGAAAAATCCTGCTTTTTAGGAGCAAATCTAGCTTTAAGTCACTATTTCAAGTTAAGCATTATAGCTCTGAGAGTAATGATCCAACCTAAGTGCTTCCATAAATTCAATTCATTAAAATAATATTTCCTCCAGCCCCAAAAGATCCAGATCTCATAAACTACCCATTTTAAATTGTTAGATAAGTTTGGGGGTTTTATTGTTTTTCAAGAGAAAAATGTTGCCTCGAGACTAGGAATGTGTTTGGTGCAATTTAGTCAATTTTAGAGGTGTTCTCTTTGGAGTTATTCCTCACTTTGCTTGGTATAAAGGATAGGAGAACTGGCTTCTCAGCTCTAGTGCTACAAATCCATTTATATCTATACAGTAATAATTTAGAGAGAAAGGAGAAAATTTAAACATAAAACCTTAAATAATGTGGGAACAGGTTTGGAAAGTAGTCTTTCTACCTCATGAAGATTGAAAGATGGCGTAGATGAGCAGTTATAAAAACTCCTTACCCTATGTCAAATTATTCTGCGATTTAATGAAACAGTAAGCTAGATTTTCCTGTGTGTCTGCTTCCATCTTTTTATTTCTTTTTGAAAATCAAAAGCTGTAAGTTTTGTCCTGTGTATTAAAAATGGTGAAAAACACTCACAAATCCTCCTTATTACCACCTATTTACATATACACCATACACATGACAGAAGAGGCTGAATAAAAAGTTTCCTGGTATAAAGCCTTGAAAACTGAATGGAAACAGATTGTTTTTAAGCAGATACTTTCAATGTTTAATATTTAAATGTTAAATATGTTTAATGTTTATAACAGGGGATGGATTGTGGATTGTGACAGCAGAAAAACAACTACTGTAGGTTTGAATTGTTTAATAAGGAAAAAACGCATGGATTCCCTGACTGCAGCAACATTGTAATTGCTTCAATTACAGCACTTCAAACGTAATTGTTGGGGTTTCATCCCCCCATGGAGAAGAAATAAGTTTGCTCCCCGACCACTGCCTTGTCCCCATACTTCAATTTGGTGGTGCTGGCAAGAGACTGCTATAGAGTGAAAGCACCAATTCATTTCCTATTACCTTCAAAAGGCTCAGTCACTAAGACAGATTTCAATCATTACCAGTACTAGTCCCTTTGAGGTGCATTGAAAGCCTTGTATGTTCATTTTCACTTTGTTAAGGCAGCCAATATACTTGCCATAAAAATATGATTAGGCTTAATTTTAGTGTGTCTTGCTAAAAATAAAAAGGCTATAAGAAAATTGTTTGAAGTTAGAGCTCATCAGTGAAAGGTGCTAAAAACTTGCAAGTTAAGAAAAGGAGACTAAAGATGTCACAATATATCTTCTAGTCTATGATGACAGCAACAAGTGGTTGGTACTTTTTGTAATTTTAAAAAAATTCAGTAAATTCAGAAAACAACAAACACCAAATGATGAGGCAGGCACAGTTACAGAAAAGATCTTTAAAGTATTAAGGCTTAGCATCATGTATTTGGAGTTCTGGTTTTGCTCTGAAACTGCTTAATCCAGTTGAACCCAACAGAATAAGTTTATTTTAGAAGCATGGTTTATTTTGTTGTTGCTGTTGATTTTTGTTTGAATTTCCACACCTGATACCTGCTTACATCTGAGGAGAACACTGGAGAACAGCTGTTGTCAGTGGCTTTTATTCTGTTTTGTAACACTGTGGCCCTGGGAGCTGCAGGCTCACGGCTCAGCCAGGAGTTTTAGTTTAATATATATATATACACATATATGCATGTATAGGGTTCTTTAATGCCTTGAGAGAGCATCAAGAGAATAAGCTACAGACTTGTTCCTAAGGAGCTTTATTAATTTAGGGGAGAAAATACAGAAACTTGGCAAAGGTTCTAAAAAGGCACTACACAAGCTAGACAAAATGTTCCACCACAGTATCAACTCAGCACTTATTAATCCACAGCATTTAAGCTAAGATCTACTCAATCCACAACACTTAAGTCAAAATCTAATCCCTCCAGCTATAAGCCATCCAAAGCATGAAGAAAGGAGCAAAGAAAGAGAAGCATAGGGAGTAAGGAGAGAGGAGAAAGGGAGAGATACCTACCACTGAACTTTGTGGAAGGTCAGCTCTCACATGTCCAGATGGCCAGGTTATGACACGTGCCAAACATATGCCTTTGGTTTAATCTGCTCTGGTCTCTATAACCAAACCCTCAGGCAGGGCCTCTGGCCACTCTGGGGTTCCAGACCAGGGTGTTCTCATTGTCCCTGCCAAGCTGACCTGGGTCAAGGGCTCCAGGAACTGTGAAGTGTTATAGCTTTTCCAGGGTGTTTGTGACTGGAAGCTATTTCAGGGCTTCCCATGTGGTCTCCAGGGCCCTGCCATGAGGGATATAGGGCCACTTCACCTCCGTGAGGTTTGACCCATCCCATCCCCCTCCACACACCCCCCTGCATCCACCACAAGGTTGTTCTGATCCCATAATCACTGATCTGGTGTATAGCATGCCTGCCTCCCATTTCTTTTCTTTCCTGTCCTGTATCTAGTTTTTTTTTCTCTTGTGGTTTGTTTTAATGCCTTCTCATTCTAGGCTGGAGAACTGGAATGGGAATGGAAAAACTTTGGACAGAATAAGGCCTGTAACCTTCCTCTCTTTGGCAAAATGTGTGCCATTAGCTCTAGGTCTTCATTGTCTCCATTTCAGAAGTATGCTGGTTTGCTGCACTGACTTTTCAGTATAAACCTGGCACAACAGGCTTTTAGTAAGGACTATGTAACTCAGATATATCATAAGGAGCCATAACAAGTTTGGAGTTTGACACTGTGGGGGAAAAAGGGAGTGAGAAAAGAGTCGTATCTTAAACCCAAAGTACTGCTAACCACACTCAGTGGGTACATTTGCCCTTCCTGGCATATGGGGGTTTGGAGATGCTTTGAAGAACAAAGGGATGCAAAATTTTCTGGAGTGACACTGGGCTTGAAATGTCATATGTCCTTACAGGGCTTCATTAAGCCTTTCAGAGATGCTTGTGCTGGGCTTGCATCTGAACACAGTACTTTAAGGATAGTAATGCAGTAAAAGAAAAACATAATTAATGATAGTGCAAGAAAAACATGGCATTGACTACATTCCTTCTGAAACTCAGAGAGTCTTCAGAGGTCTGTAGACAGCAAGGGCAGGTTACCTTGCTTAACTGTGTCTCCTGGCACTGACACAGCAGAACCTTACTTTTATAGTTAAAGTGGCAGATTCTCCCTTTCTATCCCCATTTGGCTACCCATGGAAGTTATTTACAACCTCAGCAAAAAGATCAAACAACACTGAGATAAGTGGCCCCTATCGACACTGTCACGTTTCCAGGTCTTTAAGACAAGTGTTGCTTTGGGCTTGTAGCACCCTGTGTGCTGTGCATTTTGATGCAGATTTTTATTACCTGGCAGGTGGCTTGGGAGTCAGGGATGGAAAAAAGGGCTGAAATCAATAAAGGAGAATGATCAAGTCATGTCAGAGAGGGGTCAGCAGGCAGCAGTTGTGGAAGTTGCCCCTTGACATCACTCTCAGGGGGTGGGGAATGTGGGGGAGTGCCTGCATTTCTGAAAGGTGTTGTGCTGTGTTAAGAGTGCCTAATTATAGCTGTCACTGTGGTCAGCTAAAATAACAAAGGACTCTGAACAGGGATGGTGAATAACTGTGTTTTTTTCTGTTGGTGTTGCTGCTGTCTCGGTTTCTTGCACTGGGCTGTGTTGTCACAGCTTTCCTAAAGTGCAGACTCTGTTAGTGCCAAAGGGTTGGGAGAGGCCCTGAGAGACACTTCCCGTGTAGCCATTTTATTCCTGAGATGATCTCATCCTCCCTTCTCTTAAAAAACTCTACTGTCACCTTCTTTTAATGCACTCACTTTTCTCTATCAACTGGTGCTGCCACTGTTATATCTGTAGACATTTAATCTGTAGATTAAATTTCCCAGCTCAAAAAGGCAAGTGACTAAGACTTTTGGCAAGGGCTATAGGCTGCTATTGTGTTTTAATTCTGTTTTGCTTCTTCCAGGATCAGAGAAGTTCTGCTTTTTCCAACCAGACCTACAGATGTTGTTTGGTTTCAATAATTTACTCAAACACTCACAATTTTTGCTCTAGTTTCCTTAACAGAGCTATGACAGGGAAGGACCTCATTAAAGCTTCAGGAAGAACTCAGAACTAGTTGTAGCTACCTCTTAATTTGTCTTAGTTTGTGTCTCCTTAGAATCAGATGAGAAGTGGATTCTGCAGTTTTCTTCCAGGACAATCCAGGAAGATGCCTGTAAGCAATTTCTTCAATATAGTCCCTATTTATATCTGTAATTAATGAAATAAATATCATAGTTATCTTTCTAATTTCATAATTACCTCTTTGAAATAAAAGCTCTCTTCCAGGTGTTTTCTAAAATAAAACAACTAGGGAAATTAATTTCAATTAGAAAGAAAAAAAATATAAACTGAAATGGAGTTTTATTTAAAAAAAATCAACCTAAAAACACAATCACAAAAGAACTCCCAACCAAAATCAACCTGCTTCTCTTTGAGGGCATATCATTTAGGTAATTAAATCTGTACAGTGTGAATGAACCACTGCAGCATTGCCCTTTATCAAATGACATTCAGAGCACATTAATCTGCTGAATTCTGAGGATTCCTAGCAACTTAAAACATGTCTGGAGGCAAAAAACCAGTGAATTCTTAATAGGAATGAATAGTCTTTTGGTATGTAGTACAGATACTCTAGGCTTTCACAGCTTGGAAGATTTAGTAATGTTGAGAAGCCTGAGTTGTATACATGTAAATTCATAAGCAATCACAACTTTGTGGTGTGTGTACGTTGGTGTTTAGAAGAAAGATAAGTTTTTCATCTGGCAGAAAATGAGAGAACTCTTGAAGGGAATGCTCTTATCTCAACCACTGCTTTCTTTTCTCTCTCCCTAATGCTTCTTCCTGCACCTTTTGTACTGTCTGTGACCACTGCAAATCCTATTTTCCTTCTGAGAATAGAGTTGCAGAAAGAAACTGTTTGATGTGGGTATGTGGAAAGGAGTTCTCAGAGAGCTGCCAAGCCTGGCAGGTTTTGGGAGAAAGTCATGCTCGTTAAAGCTTGAAGTCTAAAGTTGAATTCTGCAGCAGTGCCTCTTCTGTTCGCCAGCTTTAGGCAACCCCACAAAATGATCACTGGAACAGAGCTCATGAGAACTGAAAAAAAATGAAATATGTCCTGAAAGGAAATTATTGACACCACAACTCTCTACTGGAGTTTTTCAAAGTGTGTCTGTTTCTATTACTCTTGTAGGGTTGCAGCTGCTGTCAGGAATTACACCAACATAGGTATGGTAGCATCCACCATCACCTAGGCCCCATTGACCTGTTTTAAGTTTTCAAAGTATCAATGGTGTTTCTTCTTCCCTGGGCTTTAATTCATTCATACAGCCCTGCTGGGATGTGGAGAGTCCTTGATGAGTTTCATTAACCAAATGTTCTGTGCAAGTGAAGGGCTCAAAGTTTGCAACTTTGTGTGTAACTGCGGAAGGTGGCCTGTCCATCTCTTAAGAAAACCTTCTCTGGAAGGATCCCTAAAGTCTGTCTAGGGTAAGAATTGAAATTTTTCTCAACCAGAATAGGGAAATGCTATAGCAGAGGGTGAAAGTGAACAGGAGAGTTCAGTTTATCTCTTTAGAGATAAAGTATAGTCTTGGGGATACTAAGTGTCTGGAAGTACCAGATCTGAATGTTATGCTAGGCATGTGCAAATTGGATTTAGGGGTGAGATTTGGCACATGTCACCTCATCTCACCAACTAAACCACCTGAACTAAATGACTGTTTACAAGTGAAACAGTTCCTTTGAATTAAGGATCAGCCCTTTTACTAATAACATGGGAATACAAACTCGTCAAGGAGGTCCTGAATGGACATTTGGAAGGGATGGAATTAAAAATGACCAGTAATGGAGTGGGATTGCAGATTGGAAGAATAGAAACTAGGCATTTAGGATCTCTTTGAAATTAATGATTCAAAAAGCATTTGCCTTCCAGGGAAAATATTCTTTGAACATTGCAAAACATAAGTGAATTTGCCTCTGATGTATTTTTCAAAATTGTTCTATTTCTTTGTGTTAATAACTAATGCTATTGCTGCTTAAGGACTTGATCCCATATAGCCTTTTTTCTCTCCTTGATCCTGCAGTGAAGTCATAATACTGCTTTTTTTGTGATATTACGATCATTTCCATGGCAACAGACTGATGTCCAAAGTACGGGATCATGACTTTAGTGTGGGATCAAGCAAGGGGAGATAAAATTCTTATTAAAATACACTTTGTCAATAAGAGAAAAAGGAACTAATAATAAAAAAAAGCATTAGTTTTATCATGCATTTCCTTCTCTAACTGAACATCAGTGCAAATGAAAGTACTTCTTTCAAGGAACTGTTTGTTTTTTACTTGTTTATGTTGATCAGTAGAATGCTAGTTTCAAAAGAAACACGAACTAAAGAACTGTAGCTGCTATGTATATAAAACCCCCCATACTTAAATGTAGCAGTCGGGCACGGTCCCCGTTTGTGCGACGGCAAACAGGAACCTTTATTGAAGTTACAACATACAATACATAGGTTCAACGAGTAAATATTCATCTCAGGACTGGTTTTATGCTAAATATGGGAGGAGATATTACAACTAGAAGATTACATTATGGTTGCTATGGAGGGCATTCAAGAATGCAAGGTCAGAAGAAACAAAGGCACTTGATAAGGTGAAAGTCCACCTGGCTTAGGGGGAGTACACAGAAGCCCACAAATCTTGTCAGCTGCAGGCGGTTTGGAGATACTGAGGCAGCAGATGTCAGTAGACTTGGTTGAGTTTTATCAGGCTTGGTATACTCCCAGTGCACTTTCCCAAGGCCTCTTTGACTTTCCAGTCAGCTTTCTTGAAGCCAAGCTATTTTCAAACCCCACACATAAAATCTTGATGGTAAATTGTTTTGGAAACAGGAGAGCTTTCTAATACCAACAGACTTCTATAAACCAATGGCCATGAAAGGTTGCTTGGCAGTCCTTCCCCAGGAAAAACTGCCTTTATGATTTTTTTGTAGGCTCTTAAGGAACTTCTTGATCCACCTCAGCTGAAACTCTGCTCCATTAGGCTCCCTTCATCATGATAGTTCTCCCTTAAGACCTTGCAACATCGATAGCAATTGGTCTGGCTCCATTCACCCTCACCAGGGAGAAAGAAACCATGTCCCCAGAGAGCTGTTCTGACAACCCTTGCATGTGCATAGCAGAGAAGACCACCTCCTGCCCTGCTTTGCAGTACTCTGACCACAAAAGATGTTTTTGAGGTCATCATGAAGGCCAGACAATGTCAAAAGAAGCCCATCTGCTATTGGCAATTCAGATGCACTGAACTAACTCGTGAAATAAGAACTCTGTTAAGGTTACCTTTGCTTTGTGTGTTCTCCTTTCCCAGAACTGGGGCTGTCTTGGACTACATGAACCCTTTCTGGATATTTCCAAGTAGGATGAAGAAAGACAAAAAATACTACAAAAGACACCCTTGATACAACAGGAGATTGGCTGACTGTCACGCAGTGACATACAGAGGGGACAGAGAGACTCTTTCTGAACAAGAGAGTGTTGTCTGTCTTGTCAGTTTCCTCCAACAACCTTTCTAAACAGTTGTCATTGTCAGCAAGGAAATACTGGAACATCTGTACTTCTGTAAAGTACATGTGGAAGGGCTAGGAGGTATTGCTGGCCAGCCTATGGTTGTGATATAAGGATGGCTGAATTTGGAGCATGAATCTCAACCACCCCATGCTTTCAGATTCTGTGGAGCCATTATGAGTCAACCTGTTTTACTATGAACCCTCTTTCTGACCTTTACCAGCAAACTAAGATGTCTCTGCTTTCATCTGCAGGGTCCTCTTCTCCTCTGGCTTAGCTGAGACAAGTCAGAAGAGCTCCCCAAGGCCAATATGTTGGTGTAAATGAGGAGAGAATCAAGCAGTGGGTGAAGGTAATCATGGGCTTCAGGATCTGTTTTCCCTTCAGTGCATACTGTGATTTGTGCACAGAACTCCTATTAGCAACAAGGGGAGAAGAGATACTTACATTGCTAAACAGGATTTTTTTTCTCAGCTGCCTGAAGCTACTCAGCATAAGCCTGTTTTGAAAGCAATTGGAGATTTAGGGGACAGAATGCCCAAGCAAAATAAGAAAACTAATACTAATCCTGAACTAAGTTTTTTCTTCTTTCTTTTTCTTTTTTTTTTTTTAAATTATTTTTCTTGAAACATGTATGATTGTTTAGCAACTAAATAGTTGTTCTTAATAGTCCTGATTTTTCAAGTGGCTCTGTGGGGGGGAGATTTGCACAATCATTGATGAGTGTGGAGGTAAAAGGACAAGGAAAGTTGAAAGCTGAAAAGCTGGAATCACTTTTCTGCCCATTTTCTTTATTGCAATTTGCCTTGCAATAGCAGACCTCTATGGAAATCCAGCTTTTGCCCTTGTTTCACAAACCAGGTTTTGGTTCTTTTTCCTTTTAATATAAATATAACTTTTAATCTGATTACCAGCTTCAGAACTGTTATAATTAAGACAAGTTTTTCCTCTCTTCTGTGTTCCCTCCAATGTCTTCTGATTTCCTAGCCTCTTTAACCAAAGTCTTATTCTCTTGTCTTGAGGTGTGGGCACGAGGGCAAGCTACACCTTGACACTAAAGGGTAGAATTTGCCAGTTCTGCTACTACCCAAGTCCAGGTATTGCGGCAAACTGGCAAGAGTTAATCTTTATTAAGCAAAAGCATATAGGATGCACACAGACTCTATAGTTGCACTGTATTCTCATGCTTACCATTTCCTTTATTGATTTGCCTGTCTAAATGAGTACTTCTAAACTCTGTGGGTGTTTTCCAATTAGATAAAAGGCAATTCATGTCACCCTGCTGCAGCTCTAACAGCCATAACCAAGAGAGCGCACTGAGGACTTCTCAGCAGAACAGCCTAGTTTAATCAAGGCGGCCCCCTTCAGTGCTGCCTCATCTGCAGGACATCTCTCTTCAAGAAAATGCTTCCTTTATTTAGAAGAACTTTGGAGGAATGGGCTGCAGCTACATGAACAGCTGTGGATGTGGTTTATGGGCCAACTATGTGGTTAGTGGAGAAGATGCATGAGCTTCCCTTTCTTGGGCTGTTTTGGGAAAGAGTTGTGGTCAGGGCACTGTCCTTTCCAAAAGGGAATAAAAATATTTCAGAGGACTGTCACTGCAACTTATGTGAATGGTGCTGTTGTTGAGAGCTGAATCTGATAAACTTCCTAATGATCAGAACCGAGCAGATACTTGCTGAGTGCTATGCATTTGCTGGAGATGCCTTTTGTGGGAGATGCGTGTTTTATTGTATGCACAGAGAGCTCTTCCTTTGCCCTTCCTCAGGAGATGTCCCTCTGATGGACAAACTGGGCATGGCTGAGGAAACCACAGAGGGAACTGAGAGTTTCACTCTGAAACTCTGTCTATCTTAACATTCTTTATCCTATCCTGGTTTTGATTCTTTGAATTTCTTCTTTTTGCTGCCTTTAACACTCTGCCACACACTCTCCAGCAAACCACCCAGCTGAAAGACTGGGCAGATGCTTCCCTTCTCATCTTGAGCAGGGCTCATGTGCATCCTGCTTTGCTATCCAGCACCATGTCCCCACATTGTTTTTGATTTCTCTAGTGACACATCCCATGAGACCTCCATGGAAACCTTACAGCTCTGAGCCTGTTTGTCACCTTAATGTAGTACCACTGGAATCAACCTCTGATGGATAAAGTGAGCAACCAGGTGTTCCTAATGCATCAAGTAGAGCTCTGTGAGAGATGGGGAAGACATTTTTGGACCAATATATTTGTATAGTATTTATTAAGAGAGAGAAATGTGGCTGGGTACACAGAATTGAGTTTGCATTGCTTTCTACCTGTAGATGTCTAGGAAGATAGCATGGCTTCATGCAAACTCAAAGTTATTCTCTCACTCTGAACCAAGGGAGATGGGTTTCTCTTGGTGTACTCTATGGTCTCACTCACTATTTGATGTATAAGGTATATTCATAGTGTCCTGCAGCACTAAAAGAGCTTTTAGCTTAAACTGTAGAGTACCGAAGTGACAATATAAACTCAGGTGAGATCTGTCTAAATACTGTGTAGAACTGAAGTTTCTTTACCTGCATAAGGTCTTACCCAGCACCTTTTTGATATCAGATGCTTTTTTTCTGAAGGGACAGGACTGGTCGTTGAGCAGCAATGCTGCTGTAGACCCCAAACTGTGATTGAGTCTTGTGAAGCATCAGGTGGCCAAGGAATTCTTTTCAGTTGAATTCCTGCTTTGTCATCAAAGTTGCAATGAAGAGCATTTTACTCACCTTTAGTATATTTTATTCTTACCAAAATTGATGCTGTATTATTTTATCTTTTATGAAGAAGAGAGCAAGGAATATGCTGTTAACATGTGATCAAATTGTGCTCTTTGTTGTTTTTATGGAGCTTTGTTTGTTTGCTTTTGAGAAAAGGCAAGGGAGTGAATAGCATATGGCTATGGTTCTCCATTACTTTAGGTAAGGATCTCATATCAGTACTTGTGTGTTGCATATACAGAGCAGCCACAGGAAACTCTGATTCCAGAAATTCTGGGTGTGATTTTGAGCAGGTTCTCATTTTTTCTTCCTTGGCTTGAAGAAAAATAGCTGATTCTTCTTGGTTCAGAAACTACTACTGTTTTTGCTGTGGCAACATGAAGTAAAAGAAGTACCTCAAGGGATGCTGTGAAGGGTGCTGGACTAGGCTGCCTGTAAGAGATGACTGGATACTCTGGAGTTTGGAGCTCACATGGTGCCTTCTGGTTTGGGGCAACATGCACAGAGCCAAGAAGCTTGCCAATGTGTCAGCTCACCAAAACCAGTTATTGGACTCTTCTGTATTCAGGAGAGGCAGCTGTTTGACCTTTGCAGTATAAAGAAATGATTCCCTGCTAAAGGGACTGCACTTCCTTTGGGTAGCATGGCTCTTTGTTCAGTGTGAGCAGAAAGTGTTCCCAACAGTGGTTCTCTTCCCACTGACACCAGTGTCAGCCAGACTGAATGCTGTATGAGCTCCTTAACCTGCTCCCCTGCAGCCTCATTTCAAAGTACATTAACTGGCCACTTTTAAAGGTCTAATTACTGCTGTCCTTATTTGCAAGATGCTCAAATACTTTCAGCATCTATGATGCCCCGTAGGTGGGATGTTTCCAGGCCACAGACTTCAATCCTCAGTAACAGTGCATTTTTTTTTGGTGAAAATGGTGTTGAGATCTGGCTGGTAAACCTTGCTTGTCAGGAGCATTAAAGCACAGTCCTAGTGAGAAAATACACAATGATTTGTAACTCCTTTCCCCACCACCTGAACAACTCCCTGGCTAACCTACAGCTTTGCATATCCAATGTGTTATTGCCACCTGGTTGCTGTGACACAGAATGTGACATGGCTGAGCTCTACTTACCCTTCTTCCAGGATGTCACTGGCCACATTAATTCATGTCTGTCTTCTCTAGCCTGCTCATTTTCCCTTTAAATTTGCAGGAACTCAATTGCATTGGAGGCTTGTATCCTCCTCTTTCAAATTTGGATGAAATTAGCCATTGAGCTCAAAAAATGAGGACGGACTTGCAAATGTACACATTTATTTGACAGACAGCATGAGTGTATAAGTATCCTATTATTAGACTGTTATGCTAAAAATACACCCTAAGCTGCCTGAAAATTTACAGGGTGATTCTACTTATCTTAAACAGTGTCATTCAAAATTATACTTGTCTACAAAAATAATTATAAAAACATTTCAGTAAGGGAAAAAACCCCAAATAATCATGATATATGACATTTTTCAACTCTCATTGGAGCAAAAGCAGAGAAGCTAAGACTAAACACCAAAAGGTAAAATGAGTAATTTGTTACTTCTTTCTCATATTGAGAGACTGAGAAAAATGTGAAAAAATAAATGTTAAGAGTAAAAGTATTATAGATGACTTGAAAGAACTTTGATGGCAGTTTGCATTTATTTCTTTCGAACAATTAAGGCAGTTCATTTCTTTTCCAAATGCACATTTGAATGCCTCTAGCACACTTAGAAGTATGCTGAAGGACTTTATTAATTTTAAGAATTCTTTAACCTTGCTTTACATCATCTGACAGATGTAGGTTTACTGAGGAATGTGAAATCACTGAACAAGCACTGCATCACAGGGCAAGATGAATAAAATTAGGGTTGCCATGGGTACTTTGCTTTTGAAAATTTTCGCTTTTAAGTTTAAAGTCTAAACATAAAAATCCCAGTAATTTTTGACTTTTGTAGTTTAGCACTGAATATACACATAAATTAATGACTTACTCATGGTTGTAAGTGTAGCTATTACTGTGTAATGTTTAATTCCCCATACGCAGACAAGCTTTGTTTTTCCCTTGTTCTCTAAGTTTTTAATTGCCTAGTGTTTTGCAGTATGACATCAAGAGCAGGTGTTCAGAAATAATGTAGAAATCTTTAAGAAAGGAAGAAACAGGTTATTTTTTGGACTAAGAAATTTCCCCTGGTATTTGGAAGAATAGAAGGCAAATAAATGAAGACTGGGGTGTTAATTGATACTAGTGTAGGCTATAAAAATAAGGAAATCAGGAGAAGAAGTAGTCTATGAATAAAGACATGTAAATGACATTGATTTGGGGAATATCAAATTGCAGAGCGTTTTCTCTCCTTTATGCAAACTCATGAAAATAATCTGTTGCTATGAGGAAATTAAGTGATTTTAGCCTGAAAGTTTCATTAGAAGTTGTTTGATGTTCACACCTGTACTTGTAGAGGTGTGCAGATGATGTAATAGCTGCTGCGTTGAAATACAGGGAGCTGAAATCATCCCAGGAGGCCTGATTTTGCCTCCTGTGTTGCTTGCTCCAGGGACCACAGTCTTTAAGACTGGGGCTTTGAAGCCTGCGTTTTGCATACCTTCGAGCTTAAAATTTGGGGTGATGCTCTTGTCTTCTGTTGGATAGACACAAGGGGGAGACCCAGCAGGCGCTGAGCCTCTGGCTGCAAAATTCTTTACTGAATATTTCCACTACTCTACAGACAGAACTGAGCAATTACTGAAGCACGTGCCCTGATCCTTAAAAACAGCGTAACTGTTGAATGAGTCTTTCCCAGCTTAGGGGAGAATTTTGCAGCCTGTTTGGTTATGATTTGCAATACTCTATTAGTTAGTCCTAAGAAAGCGAGGTGGTTCTGTAGGAGCCCCAGTCACTGCTGGGTGGGTGCAGTGATCCTGTTTGCAAGGTTTCTCTTTAGGCTAATAGGAGTTCTGGAAGGCATGGTATGTCTGTTGGCTTCCCTGCTCTCCATGGCAGTACTGCTTTGTTCCCCAGACTAAGAGATCTAAAGAACCTAAAAGATTATCTTGTCCATCTGCTTGGTTGGCACAGGATTGTTCCCTGCAGTGTATTTTCAAGTGTTTTGTCTAACTTAATTGATTCAAATGGTGGGGCTTTTGTTACTTGTCTTGGGAGACATGTTTCAAAATGTAATAGACTTGCTTGTTGAAAAATATTTCCAGATATGTAGCCTATACTTTTGCTAGTTTAATTACTACTGCCACTTTGCATTACCATTGCTAATTGCCACTGCCATGTTCATTTTTAAAACAATGTAGTGAGTTCTGAAGTGAGATGGCATTTTAGAATTCTGACAAATACAATTGGATGAATACACATCCAAGTGGGAAACTCCAGTAAAATAAAACATTTCATTATAAATCAAAGGAAAGCATTGAGATGTAAAATTTCTTCTTAAATGAGAGGTTCTGGGGAAAAAAACACCCCCAAGCACTTAAAAAATGAAATGTTTCATGTTTAACATTATTTAAAAGAAACTATATTTTCAAACTACTTTTCATTTTAGTTCTCTGTCTTTCCATGCTAACATTTCTTTTTCTAATGACTGATATTTTGGAGTAAGGAAAACATCTTTCCTGGCTGATGTGTCCCTTGATTCAGCTGTGTGATGATGTTTCATCCTCTGGAACACAGAGCTCTTTTCTCACTTTCCCTGGGGCACCTGGGAAACTGGGACACCAGCCTCTGAGACAGTGCCCTGCAGAACATGTTTTCATACAAGCCCACAGATCTGACTCTGATTTCAGAGCAAGCTCCTCTGCTGCTCAGCAGAAATCTAGGGAACCCAAGTAACCCTCACTGCTGTTGTGCTGAAGATCAAGAAGAAATTTTCCTGGATTTATCTGCAATTGCCACAATCCCATAAATAGCTAATTTTTTACCCAGTAACTTTCAGTGGAAAGCTAAGTCACTGAGAAAAAAATCTAAGCAGGTGTTTGTTAAGTTTTGCTGCAAGTGAGTGGAGAAATGATGGTTATGTTGGAGAACTGCTGGCAGGACTAAATACCTTCTGGTTACTAGAGATACGGTGATATGCTATTCTGCCTCTTCTCATCTTGTGAGGTGTTCTGGGAGATATCTTTTTAATGATAATGGCCACATGTTAAAAGATGTACCTTGAAATGAAATGGATTTTATATACTCTTACTTGCATTATAAATGAAACACTTGTGATACGAGTTGATGAGAGTTATTCTTGATAGATATTAGCTGTTATTTCAGCTTCAGTGCATTTTAATCATGCTTCCTCTGTCAAACATACCAGATATTTCCATTCTTCACTCATGTAGCTTTTTCTTTTTCTCAGTGGCTCTGGGAAATGAAACAGAGCAATAGAATCCTTTCCATTTATCTGTATATTTGTGTGTATCTACTCTTCACCAAAAGCACAACCTTTAAAAATCCACTTTGCTATGGGGTAATTATTATTACCCTTGCTGACTGATATTCTGCAGTGCCTGTAAAGCTGAAGTCCAGTGGAATATTTAAGGCTAGAAGAACAATTAATAAGTGTGAAGGGAACCTGTACAAAGGACTGTAGATTTTAAGTCCAGTTGCTGGAAGGGTTTGCAGTTTCTAGTCAAATCAATAGTGGATAATTTTAAACAGAGGAGTCAGAAAGTTCACCCAGATCAGCAATGCTCAGGTTGGGATCTGGAGGCGGTAACTAAGGTTCTCCTCCGAATTCTCTCCCTGATATACATTTTAATCTGGGACAAGTCATTCACTGTCTCCAGCTTTTTCTCTCTTTTGTTTTCCTGAAGGTATAAATGTTTGCAATTACTAAGAAGAGGAGTGTATGGTAATGCAAATTGGTATGGTGGTGGTGTTTTTCTCTCTCTCTTTTTTTTTTTTTTTTTTTAAATTTGTTTGGTTTGGTTGTTTGTTTTCTCCCAGATGTAGAATTAATATAAAGCATGTTTTCTGGAAACTGAACCATGTAACAGTCTATAGCAGTAGCCTGTCCTCCATAGGATTGACATGCTTGCTCCATTTTTATTGTATTTTTGCTTCTTTTGCCAGTATTTGACAAGATAAACTGTGCTCTTGTGAACAGGTGAGTTCTGAGGTGAAAGTTGTGAAATGTGTCAATGGAGGGTATTTTCAAATAATAATCACAATACTCTGTTCTACAGTCTCCTGGGTTTCAGGGACTGTACAGGTAATAAGTAGCAGGCTTCCTTCCTAGTCAGGAAAGCAAAACCACCAAACCTTCACTGCTGTGGAAACAAACCACACTTGTGACAGTGGAGTTCCCCAAGGGCTTTAATGGAAATTTTTTAGCAAGTCAGGGAAGGCAGTGATGATTCAGAATGCCTCAAAGGAGAAAAAGGACGTGTGCACAAGAGTTAACAAGACTCATTGAGAGAGCTTTAAACTGGACTTGAAGGGAGAAAGGGAGGCTTGTTAGAGATAAGTCAGAGTGCTATTCTAATTTTCTTCCTTGGGACAGTGTGCTAGTGAGGCCCTACAAATTGCCCCCTCAGGGAGGTAGGGGATGCAGATCCATGAGAATTTTGAGCAAATGCTCAAGGGTTACTGATGTTAAAAGTCATCTAAGTGCTGCCTGAAAATGATTATATAGCACCTACACCAGTGCACACATCATGGGCAACAAATAGGTGGAAACTGTAGTACAGTAGGAAGACAATTTCCATTCTGCCCCTGAAGTTGCCATTATGGATACATGGTGGACTGACTCACACAGCTGGAGTGCTGCAGTGGACAGCTATAAACTCTTCAGAACGGAGAGGCAAGGAAGGAGAGGTGGTCTAGACCGTCTAGAGCTTAGTGATGGTGTCAACAGGGTTGAGTGTTTATGGGTAAGAATCAGTAGAAAGGCCAACTGGACAGATATCCTGGTGGGAGACTGACAGGTTGCCCTACCAGGGTGAAGAGGCAGAGGAACTTTTCTATAAGCAGCTAAGAAAAGTCTCACAATCACTGGTCCTTGTTCTCATAGGTAAGGAACTTCAATTTACCAGAGGTCTGCTGGACACAGAAAGAAGAAACAGTCTAGGAGGTTGCTGAAGTGTGTGGAAGATAACTGCTTGAGCTGGCTAGGAAAGGTGCCCCACGGGACCTGTTGTTTGTGATCAGAGAAGGTCTGGTGGGCAATATGATAGTTGATGGGCAATATGATAGTTGGAGGCCACCTTGGGCACAGTGATCTTGAGATGACAGCGTTTTCAATTCTTGGAGAAATAATGAGGGGGATGAGCAGAACTGCTACCTTGGACTTCCAGAGGGTAGACTTTGACTTGTTTAGGAACTTGATTGACAAAGTGTCCCTTAGGAGGCAGTCCTGAGGGTGCGAAGGATTCCAGAAAGGAAATTTTAAAGGTGCAGGAGTAGGCAGTCCCTATGTGCCAAAAGATGAGCCAGCAAGCTGAATAGTTCCAGGATGGAACCCAGAAAAAACCAAAAAGAGAGCTTATGACCTTTGGAAGAAGGGGCAGCCCACTCAGGAGAACTACAAGGTGTTGTGAAGTTATACAGAAAGAAAATTAGAGGGACCAAAGCCAAATGAAAACTCAATTTGGCTATTGCCATAAAAGACAGTAAGAAATGCTTCTTTAATCAGATTAGAAGCAAAAGAAGGGCTAAGGAGGGTTAGGGAGAATCTCCATCCTTTTTTGGATGTGGGAGACACATAGTGACAGAGGTTGAGGAAAAGGCTGAGGTACTGAAAACCTTCTTTGCCTCAGTCTTTAATATCCAGACTGATTGTTTCCTGGATACCCAGTACTCAGAGCTGGAAGACAGGGATGGGGCAGCACAATGAAGTCTCCATAATTCAAGAGGAAATGGTCAGTGACCTGCTACACCCCCTAGACATGCATGAGTCCGTGGGGCAGGATAGGATCTAACTAAGGGTACTAAGGGAGATGTCAGAAGTGTTCTCCAAACCCCTTTACATAATTTATCAGCAGTCCTGGCTAACCAGGTGGGCCACAGTTGACTGGAAGTTAGCAAATGTGATGCCCATCTACAAGAGGAGCTGAAAGAAGAATTGAGGGAGCTACAGACCTGTCAACCTGAACTCAGTGCTGGGGAAGGTCGCAGAGCAGGCCGTCTTGAGTGGCATCACAAGACACGTGCAGGACAACTGGAGGATCAGGCCAAGCCACAGGTTTATGAAAGGCAAGTCCTGGTTGACCAACATGATCTCCTTCCATGGCAAGGTGACCTACATAGTGGATGAAGGAAACATTATGGATGTTGTCTACCTGGACTTTATTAAAGCCTTTGACACTGTCTGCCACAGCATTCCCCTGGAGAAACTGGCTGCTCATGGCTTGAATGGGTGCACTGCTCACTGGGCAAGAAACTGTCTGGATGACCAGGCCTAGGGAATAGTGCTGAAAGGATTTAAATCCATCTAGTTCTGATGTTCCCCAGGGCTGAGTTTTGGGGCCAGTTCTGTTTCATATTCTTATCCATTATCGGGACAAGGGGATCAGTGCACCCTCCGCTAGTGCACTGATTTTTGTCAGGAGTGTTGATTTGCAGGAGGGTAGGGAGGCTCTGCAGAAGAATCCAGACAGGATGGATCCATGGGTTGAGGCCAACTGTATGAGGTTCAACAAGGCAAAGTGCCAGGTCCTGCACTTGGATCACAACAACCCTGTGTGGCTACAGGCTGGGGGCAGAGTGGCTGGAAATCTTCCTGGCAGAGCAGGACCTGACAGTGTGGGTAGACAGCTGTCTGAACTTGTGCCCAGGTGGCCAAGAAGATCAATAGTGTACTGCCTTGTATCAGCAGTTGTATGACCAGCAGAACTAGGGCAGTGATTGCCTCCCTCTACTTGGCACTGGTGAGGCTGCACCTTGAATCCTTTCTTCGGTTTTGGCTCCCTCACTATTAGTAAAACAGTGAGGTGCTGAAGAGCGTTCAGAAAGGGACAATGAAATTGGGGAAGGATCTGAAGCACAATTCATATGAAGAAGATCTGAAGGAGCTGGGATGGTTTAGCCTGAATATAAAGAGGCTCTCTACAACTGCATGAAAGGAAGTTGTAGTAGTCAGGTGAGAGTCAGTCTCTTCTCCTAAGTAACAAACAAGAGGATGACAGGAAATGGCCTTATGTTGCCCCAGGAGAGGGTTAGACTGGATATTAGGAAAAATGTCTTCAAGTGAAGGGGTGCCAAGAATTGGAACAGGCTGCCTAGGGAAGTTTGAGTCACTATCCCTGAAGGTATTTAAAAGACATGTAGATGTGGCTCTGAGGGCCATGGTTTAGTGGACTTGGGAGTGCTGGGTTAATGGTTGGACTTCATGATCTTAAATATCTTCTGCAACCTAAATGATTCTATGGTCTTACTGTAATCATAATATTTCCTTTGGATGTCTCTTGTCTTCTATGAATAACTAACCATGGGCTATTTTGCCCTCTTCTGAATTTCAGCCGAAGTTATATTATTTTTGATATCAGGTGGAGATTACTTCCATTGCAACAGGCTTTGTATTTGTTAACATAAGTACACTAAATAAAACAAAATAGGCTCTGTTATGTAAAAATTCTTTGCAGGATTATTCCATGTAGTTACAACTTACAAATCTCTAATAATGATAGGCTTGAAACATCAATTTGAAGAAATTTCTGCATGCAGTTTTACTAATATTCTGGAAGATATTTTATGTATATATTCTTTAGTGCATGGGCTCCCTCTGGAGCTTTATCTTATGAAAAAACCCCAAACCTTATAGTGTTTTTAAAGGCTTTAATCAAAATCATCAAGCAAACAAAAGAAACAAAAGCATTGTTTCTGTCATTACAGCATTTAGTACAAATCTGTTCTTCATGCATGTTTGATACATGACTGGAGTTACACCATATTATGCCATCTTAGGAAAGGAGTCATTAGAATTAATGTGTAGTTGGACATTAAAAGAGTCTTGTGTGAAAACTATGCCACACAGCACACAAATAATTAATCACAATACTCTAAAGATGCAAAGTGCCATGTAAATCCTAGACGTTCATCACACTATTTAGAGTCTAATGGCTAATAACAGATTTGATTTTGCTTTCAATGATTCATCATCAAAGGAAATTTTATTCTGAATATTTACACTATCTTCCATAAGTGTTTTATTAGAATATGAGCACAAACAAAGGAGAAACATTGAATTTATTATAATCTGACTGCCAATATTGGTGCAGACACTCTTAGTGCCTTTCTCTGAGAAGTTCTGGATAAACTTGGACAGAATTATATGTATGAAATGTTTTGCATGATTCTGGTATTCTTACCAACTTTTTTTTATTAAGAACAAAGTAAGCGATAAGATCTCTATTGGTTTTCTGAGAGGCAAAGGCAGTAAAAGTCATTTCCTTGAAATGTGTTATTGTTTGAAGAGCTTACAAATAATACTATTCGAGGAATAGTTTCTCTTCTCTTTATTTTCATAAAATGGGAAGTTATTGTGCTTTAACCAACTGCATTTCCTTTTTGTTAAGCAGGATTCTGATTGACATCAGTAACCAAATACAGATTATGTACTTCAGTATTTATCTCTGATCTGTACACCTTGTCGTGACATGAGCTGACCCGTAGTTTTGTCCATCTCTCGATGCACTCTGACTACGGGCAAAGCAACTCAGAAATTTTGTCACACTTATGACCACTGCTGTTCTCAAAAAAGGGATTTTTTAAATGCAGTATTAGATTTGGAGTAATTTCTGTTGCATGGAGGCCTGACTGGATTTCTCTTTATGGATTTTTTTTT
>VXAU01004672.1:212585-241940 GCA_013399695.1 Formicarius rufipectus | reverse complement strand
TTTGTTTTTTTTTTCCCAGTGTCTTCTTAATCTGTGTTTTGGGGTTTTTTTTTGCCCTTTCTCCCCACTGCCATCCCTTTCCCCCAACAAGAGGGCACCTTGCACCATTAGTTTACAGACAATGGTGTGGTGGAGGTATTTCTGCCTGTACTGAGTTTGTGACTCTCCCTGCAAAGATATTCTGTAGTGAGTGAATGTTTTGCAATGGATCTCTGGGAAGGAAGTCAAGACATTCAGCTCCAGAAACAAAGACTACGCAGTCATTTTTCCGGAAGAAAAACAACAAATCCCTAAACCACAAACTTTTTTTTTTTTTTTTTTAAATAACCCACAGAGCTCTTTTTTCTTCTGTGAGTGACACCCAGACTCACCACTGTTCTGTGTATGAGGTTCTCTCATCTTGGCCTGTTGCTCAGGTCCCCTTCACGTCTTACCATATTGTCTGTTTTCCTCTTGCAGTGTGTGGGCCTGGCTGACTTTTCTGAGGTGAGAATGTCAGGGATGTTTATACAGATCAGAATTTCTTTGTAGCGGTGGCTGTCTGCTCCAAGAGTGTATTCCATTACACTAATGTTTGTCTTCCTTGTTTGTACATTTTTATATTTGCAGATCCTCTTTTCTTGTTAGGAAAGGTTAATAGTGATTATTATAAACTTACTGTTTGTTTTAATTTATTAGCAGAAGCAAGACTAACAATATCCGGATAAAAAAATTAATAGAGCCATTAGCCTCAACAGTATTTATAAGCTGTATGTCCTCTTCAGTTAATAACTCACATTAAAAAAATTCAATATGCCAGTTAAACATCACATTTAAATTTATGACATTTACTGTTTTTTGAAAATTTTATTTTCTTGGCATTGTCTCATAATTAAGTTCACTGTGCACACTGTGTAACTTAAAGAGCACCAATAAGGAGGACATGGAACAAGTTGTTTCAAATCACTGCTCCTTAAAGGAGACACATTGAACTTACTGTGGTTTAAAAAACCCCAATCAACTAACAGGAGCAGCAAGACCCTGTGGGGAAAATCATGGTAGTGAGTATTGTGACAGTGATCCTACCTCATGAACAGTTTGTTGAGTCTGACAAAACAGGAACTTGCTTTCAGGCTGAAACTCAGTTTTGGTCGGGTTGGAGGCATGGTGCATGCAGACATTTCTGCGTCAGGTTTCCTTTCCTGGTGCAGTCACTTTTCTCACTTGGTGGCAGATGGTGAAAGGGGCTTCAGCCTGGAAGTGATTATATTGCCAAGTCCCACAAGGCTGAGACTTTGGATGTAAATACAAAGCATCTTCCCCAGCCAGGCAAGCACAGAGGTGCAGTAGAAACTGGATCATAGTAGAGGTGCAAGGGTGAAAGGGGAAGGTACAAGAACAGCAATATTAGTAAATGAAACTCACAGGCATCTAGCCAGATCCCATAAAATGGAAAAGGACTCATTTTACCTTGGTGACAGATCCAGAATCTTGCAGTTAGGCAGCTATTGCCAGCACTCTGAGGTTTTTTCCTTCTCTGCTTTGCTGAGTGAATCTCAGGTGAAACCCAAGACTTTCCTTGATCCTACCCTGCTAGTGGAGATTCTTTCCCTTTGACTGCTGGAGCTGCTACTGATGCCTCACTGCCCTGGCAGGGGAGCCTAGCCAGTCCTGTGGAAATGGGAAATAATATTCCATGACTGATCTGAAAGGCAAGTGATGAGTAAATGTAATTCTATGGGCTCTGTAGTTTACTATTTTCAGTCTGAGACTGTGACCAGAAGAGTTTTTTGGAACTCAGACTTCTTAAGCAAAGCCAGTGTATTGAATGTACAATGTCAGCTCAGGCTGTAATCCTTCATTTTTTCTGTGTTTTGTTTAAATATGGGCAGTGCTTTCATTTACTTCTCTAAAATTCCAATGAAAACTAAACTGAAAGTTGTGTGATTGTGCTGCATCTGCTAATACATTTTTTCCTCTCCCTCATTTGTCTTGTGACTTGATTAATTTTAAGATCATTTGATGAAGAGATTGAAGTTTTAAAAATAATTAATTCCAATTAGTTTAATGAGAGTAGGTGGCTGGTTGGAGAAGATGCATGCCCTATGATGGAAAAAGTTCTGTAAAATCTGTAAAGGGCACAGAGATGTGGCAAACATCGGGTGAAAACTTTCTAGAAACAAGACTTCCTATATTTGCCTGCTAATGGTGCTGTTTGCTTTGCATTTTTAATGCACCAAGTTTGTGATGGCAGAATGAGGGTTATTCTGATTACTTGTTTTATGTTTGGAAATTTTCCATACAAATGATGCATGAATGGATGGAGTCCCCTTTGAGGTAAGTCTGAGGCTCTTGAAAGCTCTGTTCAGCCAGAAAGCTTGGTGATTCATAGGAGTTTGACAGCACCACCAAACTTTCTGATTTATGAGAACATAAAATGTTAAACCATTCCTGTTCTTGTTATAATTGGCCAACCTGGGCCTCTTGTGGGGAAGGTCTATTTCACATTAAAATAAAATTAAATAAAATGTCAAAGTTATTTGAGGAGGGAAAGGATTCTTTTCTTTTTAATTAACCATAGCATTGTTTTTACACTTAAAGATTACTCCTTTCCTTTTTCACCTTCTACAGTTAATATTCAGAGAAGGCCTATATGAACCTGGAGTTTTTATTCCTTAATTTATATTTCAGGGAGATGTACCTCACAGAAACTTTCTAAGAAGAAGCCAGGGAAATCAAAGATTTTGAAGGTCTTATGGCCATTTCACTGAATATGTTTAATCTGTTCTTTGTTGTGTGGACAAACCTGCAACTATTCCCACTGGCTCAAGTTTGTTCTTGATTATATAAATGGCTGCTTTTGATAGATGGGACCTGTCTTTGCAGAGACTAAGAGGTCAAGTATTTTAGATCTCACTTTTGTTGTTTTATGGTTTTGTATTTTATTCCTGCATATATAAGTTTAATCCAAAGTCCAGTGAATGAGGTATGTCTTCCTTCATGTCACACTGGAAGGAACATGTAGATAGAGCTGCCTTAAAGATTTTGGCACTTTGCTATTGTCAAAACTGAAACAGTTTTGTGGTTTCTTTGAGGAGTGGGGAGGGACCATGTTCCCTTTGGCTGTGAAGATCATGCCTAGAGAGGGTGAGCACCCAGCCCTGACTCCTGATCACACAGAATTGCCCTCAATCTCTTGCTCCAAGTGACCAAAATATACAGGGTACCTTCCATATTCTTCTTTTTAATGTGTAAATGAGTACTTTAAAGACTGTTTTCTTCACTAATACACAGAGATATAATAAATTAAGTCACTGTATTCCAACTGGTCCTACTTACGCCTGTGGGATGCCTAGTCTGGTTGTTCTCCTTTGGGCTGCTCCTGCTCCTGAGGCTGCAACTGTATGATGGTCATCCTAAGTGGTGAAATCTCCCTATGTGCTGAGTATCAGCACCAAGCCCAGAGGAAATACAGTTTTTGCTGGAATCCTGGTCTAAAAGTGAACAGGGAATTTAATTGATGTTTAAGGCTGAATTTTAGTGGGGGTTTGTATCAAACATCAGCCTCTGTACTTTTCTGGCATGTTGTCTTTGGTGAAAAAATCCTCTAGATTATTTTCATCAATATGTAACTTAGGTTGTTTTCTTGTGTGTTTTCAAACCTACTCCTTTCCTCCTCCTATACTACAAACAGTAATTTCTTGAATTATTATCTTGTGAGTGAGCTTTTCAGAAAAGAAAAGAAAAAGACAAGTATTCTGTTCAAGCTGTCAGGTAGCATTATAGTATTTGTATGATGAGCAAACACATAGCTTTGGAGGCAAAATATGGAACAGGGATCATGCTCAGTGTGCAAGTATGTGTGTTTGCATACATGCACAGAAACTGTGTACACACATTCATATATGAACATATGTATGTGTACATGTGCAAACATAATTATGTACACATGTATACGTAGGCAGGATTTTTTGCTGCAAGTGTGATAGGGCAGCTGCCATCTGTGTATCCACATATTATATGAAATGATCCACATACTGTATGTAGAAAACAGAAGAGCTTTGAAACAGTGAATGTGCATAATGAGAAAACAACAGAATTACTTGAAAGATCAGGTAGTTTTACAGTTGAATGTCTCAAGTTTTTAAGATAATGTAGGAAAAAACCTTGCAAAGGGACTGCATTAAAATGTAGCATAGTGCCATTGAAAAAGGGCCTACTTCAGCTAGGCTCACAGTCTCTGTTTTGCTAGCTAGATACAAAGAGCATTTTTGCAGATGTGAAATATATGTGTTTGCCCTGGCTTATAGTGTAAATATCATGTGTGTTGTCAGGTCAAAGCAGTCTCTCAGCATTCAGATAGCATATAAGGTCTTGATCATCAAGGATGAAATAATTTTATAGCAGGAATGTGAGGGGCCAATATCCAAACTGTTACGGCACAGAAATAGCAACGTAAAATAGTAAAGGATGGCTAAGGTCAGAGTTAGACTTCTACTCCTAGGAATAGGACATCTGAGCAACCGATGATGTTGAGGAATTACTAATATTTCTTCAGCCTTCACCCAGTTTGTGTCATAACACACTTAGCATATGGGACACGGGGTAAGATCTCTGCCTTTAACAGGGAAGAACTGAATGGAAACTTCTTGACTAATCTGATATTTTTAAATCTACCTGGCTTGAGAAACACCATCCATGACTAAAGCAGTGCTGAAATATGACAGCAAGTTATCTTCAGTCAAAATACTGGAGCTGTCTCAGACCCAGTATTACTGAATATTTTCATCAGTCACATAGAAGACAGGGTAGGGAGCATACCTGTTGCGGTCTGCAGAGGGAAGAAGGAACGGTTTACACAGTGCGAGGTAGAAACAGGTGTGAACACTTTATTAGGGGTGCATAGGACTCTTATAGGGTTCAGTTGGAGGATTCTAGAACCTGGGTGGAGTTAGGGGCGGATCATGACGCAAAAGGAAAAGGGAAGGAGGGTTTATAACTTATAAGGGAAAACTGGGGGGTGGCTAGCCTTGTATGGTGGTTCTGCATTGTCCCACCAGCTAGCCAGTGAGGTTTTAGGGTTACATGAACCAATCAGGGGGCTGTAACTGGGGTTCCCAGAACCAATCAGAACAATTGAATAGACAGAAGTAATAGAATGGTAAAAAATATCTGTCTAATACATCTCTATCCTAACTCTAACACCTGAACAGTATAAAAACTTTAAAAAACAACAGCTCTATGGCAAAGGGTATATAGCTGGTGGTTGTGGCAGTCTCTAGCAGCAGACAGATTCATCCATTGGTAAAAATCATCTTCTCCTGATGTCCTGGATTGGCGGTCCCTGACAGGTGCCCCCCCCCCACATACCAGCTAAATGTACAGATGACAGTAATCCACAAGGTACCTCCAGAGTATTCTAAGGGAAGACATGAATTCTCAGTGACAGATTGAAGCTACTCTCTGAAAAGAATGAGGCCATGCAATAGAAACAAGACAAGATACTACATGTAGATTGGAGCAATCAATCTTACAAATCCAAAAGGGTTAAGTTCTGTGGAAAATGGGTGAAGTGGTACATGATAAAGGCAGAAAGAAAAGAAAAAGATGATTTTAGGATGTATAAATGTGAAGTAGCTTATTGCTCAGATCCTGCTATGTGGGAATGGATTCAGAATGTCAGTGATAATGTTTTGACCACTAAAGTGTTTAATGTTGTTTGAAATGTTTTTGCCTTCTCCACGTGTTTCCCCCCAGAATCCTCTGCGTCCTTTCCCAGAAATCCTCTGTGTCTTCCCAAGACCCCCCTCTGTGAGCAGAGGGGCAGAGTCCACCTTGTTACCTGAAACCCTTCCCCACCTGAATGTAAATTCCCTCATCCCTATTGTCCCAGAGCCAGACACTCCCCTTTCCCCTCATTGGAGGATTTGAACTCCCTCCAAGGTCTATAAAACCCCTGTCTGTCCAAATAAACTCTCTGTTTGCACCCTCCAAGGGCTGTGTGGTCTCTGTGTCCTCTGCCCAGGGCTCAGGGTCCACGTGGCTGGGGGGAGCAGGAAGCACACCTTCCTCCTAGGTTCATGGACTGAAAACCTACCTAGGAGGCTAAACCCATACCACTGTGACCTCAGCACTACCAACACAATATCCAACGAGGCTCAAAATATATCCCAGCTGGGATACTGCTAAACTACTCACCGACAGTGGTTTGTCCAGTTTGGGTGCCACGCTTCAAGGAAGATGTGGAACAACTGCAACAAGTTCATGGAAGAGCAAAGAGGAAGACAGATTTGAAGACAGAAATATATAAACAGCAGCTTCTTAGCCTAGAGAAAAGGTGATAGGGTTGGGATTTGTTCACATTTTTCAAATATTTAACGTATTACATATAATGTTGTGGATAAGGTTCAGAAAAAATTTGGAAAACACTTGTCAAGTAATTAGGGAGTTGTCAAGTAATCAGGCAATGTATTTTTCTAGCCAGTATGTGAGCAATTGAGGCATGTACATTTAAAGTCACAAATATAATGGAGAATAGTTAGTTTCAGGCTTTAAAATGATTTTTTTAAACTTGGCTCACTTAAATATAGAGCTAGGAAATTGACTTGGCTTGCTGGGTAAACTTCAGTCACCCTGATGAACATGTGCAAAGATGTTTGGGTAACAAAAGAGAGAACATTAGCATGGTGATGCTTAATGGAGCTAAATCCATATATAATTATTCCTGTTATAGTGAAGTACTGTAGCATTTAGATGAAGTAAGCCACTTAAAAGATCCTGCAAATGTTTCATTGTGTGACTGCTTCTTCTCTATCTTACACTGACAGGAATGAGAAAATGCTTTACTTAAATCTATTATGCTAGGCAACGGTTGAACATAATTTGGCATGACAATATTGAGGCAGACTAATGTTCTATTTTATCTTCTTTTTAGTAAATTATTTATTACTATTAGAAGTGAATAGGCAGAGCTCAAAAAAATACCCCCAAAAAAACTATGAAAAATATATGGACCTAATGGCAAACTGATGATGATCACAGGGAAGGCCTTTCTTTCACAAATCTGGAAAAGATAAATAGGTGTAACCTTTGTCCTCAGTCGTCTTTTGCTACTGAAGTTTCTTATCAGAGTAGTGTTACACAGAATGTGGCTCAGTTTCACTTGAATTTTATACAGGCTAATTCATCGGTAGTTTTAGGAACACTTGTTGCCACTCACATGCCAATTTGTCTAGCCCAGATGAGCTTATGGATAATGCCCTACACTGGTAGCAGTCAATTTATCTGGGANTTTTTTTTTTTAAATTGGAATTTGGTAGATAGATAAAAGAAAGGGAACAAGTGTAAAAGTCCACAATTATTTCACATTTGTAATTAGAATTCTTTTCTGGGCATGACCTGGATTCTCTGGTCTTGTCTAACCCTGCCTGTAGTGGAGGGAGGTGGAGGGCATAGCCCTGGTTTAAAACAACTGTTCCTATTATTTTATTTTTCTTATTTTATTCTTCATAGGCTTCTCAGCTGAAGTTGAGTGCTCTGGAAGTTACTTGAATAGTTAATGGTTTTTTTCCACAGGAGAAAGTGAAATACTCCTAGTCTTCTTGAGTGATAGTTTTCTTTAAACCTCTTCCATATACTTTCTGTGCATTTGCATTAAACTTTCCCTGTACCCTTTAAAAAATAGACAATCTCATTCAAGTGTGAATGAGAAAAAGCAGAGAACCATGTTTGTCTCATTTCCTGAGGAGGGCATATGGGGTTCTTGGCATTTATTCATTCTTTATTTCTGAATATTGGGTTGAGCAGAGAGTTTTATACAATCTTTGCCTATTCTTTTTTCCTCCAAGATTTGGTCAGCCTGAATTCTGGAACATCTGGATCTTTTGTGAAAATAAATGTCAAGGTGTCCCTTGGGTCCTAGATCAGCAACTTCTTTTTTTCTAGTCTTTTACGTTGGAGAGTGACTGATTGTGCCTGACAGTGCTGTGCTTCATAAACTTTTCTTTCCAGTTGTTTCTGACAAATGCAAGGAAATATCTTCAGATATTGCTTTAGACTAACAACTTGTCTTTGGATTTCTTGCTGAAAGTTCACTAAGATCTTATTATTCAGAAAGCAGCAATTCCTGAGAGAAGTAACTTCTGCAAGCTGAATTAGGAATTTAGGTAATGTAGCAATATTTTCTTGAGTCCACTATTTACAGTGGAAAAGAAGAAGAGAAAAAATGTGGATGACTCAATTCAAAATATGTCAGGTGCTTGTTAACGAGAACGAAGCATTCCATAAATTTGTGCACATGTTAGAACAGCAGACCAAGTTACAATTTCGTCCATAAGAGTAGCAGCAGTTACTTCAAATACATCTCACTTTGTACTTTAGAAGAAGCTACAAAAAATCAGTTTTCAAAATATGTAATAATACTGGGCTTTTTTTGGGGGGTATGAATCCCTTCAGCTTTCCTAAGCGCTTGTGTATTACCTGTAGATGTTAAAGATGGAAAAGCCTATTCAGTCGTGAACAAGGCTGATACAGGTTTTATTGTCTGGATTACAGTTTCTAGTACTGTGCTCTCCTAGTTTTATATTCTCTCAACAATAAGGCTGTGTTATCTTTTTCTCGGGAGGCTATTCCACTGCCTGATAGGGATCATCATCAGGGAAGATGTGTGTATCACCAGCAGCAGTTAACAGAGTAACTGGGACACTCCAAATCGAACATAAGGTGAATGAATTGACCACAAAAGAGAATAAGACTTTATCCCAGTTTCAGTGGTGGTGACAAACTAGAGCAGGTTGCCCAGAAGTTGTGGGTGTCCCATCCCTTGCAGGGTTCAAGGTCAAGTTGGACAGGGCTTTGAACAAGCCGGTATAGTAGATGTTCCCATGCAGGGAAGCTGGAGGTAGATGATCTTTGAAAGTCCCTCACAAACCAAAGCATTCTATGAGTCTGTGAAATACCTGACATATTGAGTGTATTGTTTCCAAGGGCTCTGATGCAGCAGTGTATGGACAGTCATTCTATACAGAGCTGGTGCTGACCCTTCAACACAAGGAAGCTCAGTCTGAGATTTGATCTGCTTGCGTCTGCAGAAAGGTTCTTTTCAGAGAATAAAACTACATCACTGCTGGGTTTATTTCACCTAATATTAATTCTGCACAACACTTCTGAAAATTGGTCATTCATTACTTGTGAAATATTCTAATTAACCAGAGGTCAGTGACTGATAGCTAATCAATGATGGTGAAACTGGGCTTCTCCCAGAACTTGTCACAGGAGTCACAACTGTGGACTGTGCATTCCAGTCATTTCCCTGGAATACATTAAATATATCCTCTCTCTGTTTGGTATTGTCATATTTTGGACATTTCCAGGCAACCTATATCTGCCTTTCTTCATGGCTTGAACAGGTTGTGGACACTCTTCTAATTATTTTAGTCTCTTCAGCTAATTTATTTAGCTTGCTTTCATATTCTATTTTTTACTGACAAACAGCAAACAGTGCCACCTACTAGCCAGGACTGAAGGCAGTTCAGCACATGGAGACACTCTGGAGCTGCAGAAGCAGGGATTTTTACCTCCCCAATTGCTAAGCAGCAGCCATAATAAGGCAGAAATATGTGTATTAATTTTTCTCTAAGCGTGCTCAGTTATGTGAATCTTTCAGCTCATCAATAAAGTCATTTACAGCAGTGCTTGCAAAATACTAAGAAAGCAGGTTACATTGTTAAGGATGTTTTAATACCTACTTAATCTAATCACTAAACCAGTAATGAAGTTTCCCCTCTGTAGTACCTTGCCAGTATATTTTAGATATTCTTGTAATCTTTGTAGATGTTTGCAGAATTCTTAAAATCTCTGGTGGCTGAGCATTTGCCAAGGTGCCCATTACTGACTTAAGGGGGAAAGCAGCTGAGAGGAGGAACTTTCTGGTAGGCAACGCTAAGCAACCAATAAAGCCCATTTAGAAATCTTCTGCAGCTTTTCTTGGCCTAAGGCTCTTCAGTTCTGGGAAGAAACTGAAAAGAGTTCTGTCTGCCTTCTAGAAGCAGGGATGTGTCTTGTGGTTTATCTTTGCAGTCAAGTCCACTCAGGAACCCAGAGTGGCATTACCAGCATCCGGTTTTTACCACATCACCTCCTAAGGGGTATGTGAAGAATAGTATTAATAATGGTGAAAGTAGTGTGCATGTTGTGTGCACATGTGTGTTAGCTTGAGAAGAATATTGACTGTCTCCATTTTGCTTTGGTGAGAAGTTGCCAATGTTACCTTTTGAAGTGAGGAAGAAGATAAATAGCTGGACAATTTTTTTCCCAGTTTTTGTCAATATGGACCTGAATTCAGGTCGGACAATCCAGTAGAGAGACTGTGAATTTATACTAGTAAATCTCTACCTGCATGGTCTTTCTCATGGTATTAGCTCAAATTTTTTACTTTGTTCCAAACTCTCTTCTTTGCCCGTATTTCCATACACATTGACTCTTTTGGGACATGGTTGATAGGGATGGTTTCTAGTGGGGAGATGGATCAAGGAGTCTGGGGGTGTGCCAGATGTTCATTGACATCTATTAACCAAAGCAAGTGTATTAAACTTAAAGGTAGCTTTGGTCGTAGTATCTGGTTAACCTCTAAGTTCCTGTGACTTTCTGCAACAGCATTTTGTCAATGAAGAAAGATGAAGCCCATCTATGTACCTTGTTCATAGTCTTAACCTGCTCCAGATGTGTTATCCCAGTCCCTTTCAAGCAAGAGGGCAGATTCATGCCCTGTATCTCCTTTTGTTGTTTATTTTTGTGAATCTGTGTCCTGTTCCTTCATAAAATATACCTATCTGCAATAGCAGTTTCATATAATTGAGGGCAACCTCTTGGGACAGTATTGCTATGTACAACCATTGTTTTCTTCATTGAGGTACACTGTGCTATTTCAGGAAATAGGGCAGTTCCCAGGGCTTTGGATTGTTGTTGTTTTATTTCTGATTTTGTTTATCTGTTGCTTTATACAAGTGCAAATCTCTAACGTGCTTGACATGAGGTTTTAACTGTGCAGGCAGGCATTCTGGTTTTCAATTCTCTATGCCACAGAAAATTTTGTTGGGCAGAGGGTGAAACCCCACAATTCAGTGATATTGTTCCTTAATTAAATAGTGCTAATTATGAGTAAGAATCTGATTCCAAGGTCCTTCCAATAAACAATTTATTTTTACAACTTTTCCCAATGTATCTTAACATAATGAAGATAATTTCCTGCTTCTCACTAGGCAATGTTTAAATTCATGTCCATTAAATGATAGCCAGTCTCAAACATATCTTGGGCAGGTAAAATACACAAGAAAAATGGATTTGATAAAAGCAGTTGTTAATCTAGTTGCACTGTCTGCTAGGGAGACTGCCAAGGAAGTGTAAGTAACACTCTAAGAGAAGTATATTTTTCTGTGCAGGATCAACAAAGGTTGGATATGTGCCTTCCCAGCCATGTTCTCCTTCCTACATTACTTTCTGTGTGAGCTAAGGCTTTCCAGCAGTTATAAAAGTGGACATCTTTGTGGCATTATGGACATTTTTTGTAAATGCAGACTGACACATATGAAATCCAAGTTTTCATTCACTGCAGGCAAAGGCTGTTGAATATGTATTTGCAGTCAGCAAAGCTCTTCATAACTTCTTTGGTTTCCCATGTGTATTTTCACCATGGCAGACTTGTTTGGTTATTTGGACACCTGGTTTTAGCACAAGACATTCCCTTGCTTTACATCCTTGAGGAATCTCCATGTCCTACCTTCTGATGGGGTCACATATGTTGGTGCAGCGCCGCACCCCACTGCCAGGAAATATCTCAGGCATCTCACAATGGTTGTCTTTGCCTCTAAAGGGAGGCAAGTAGATGGCCCCCAAAGAAGCTAATATAATCAACTTTGTGCTGCTTTGACACCTCTTTTTGGGTGATTCACAGAGAGGCTCATAGGATCTGCCAAGGTGTGTGGGATTCACAAGATGTCAATTGTGCAGTCCAAGCTGAGTACTCTGCATGGCATCAGGTCTCTCTGGAGGCATAACTCTGTAATTCATCTTTAGATTAAAGGATCTGTCCTGGATCTCAACTTTTCTGTCTAACTAAGGGAAAAAAGTGCTAATATTCAAAACTTGCTGATACAGCGGAGCATTGACATGTTTTGGTAGTTTAAAGAAGCGCCTCGGTTTATTGTAGTGAAACGGAGATTATATTTGCATTTGATTCTACATCTCTAATCTCATCAAAGTTAAGACAACCAAGACAAACATAAGGCAACTCCATATATAACATAACTTCTTTAAGCAGCCATGCTTAGCAGTGCTCCTGCATACTCCCAGGACAACTATTGCCTATTTTTTAGTGTGTATTGGAGTGTTTCTATTTTTAATATACAGGTCTGACTTTGAGGAGGAGAAAAACATGGATTTTGTGAGTTTTTCATGCTGAGAAATGCAATTAATAGTAATTGCTTCTATTTCCAAAGTAAAACATGGCTTTTAAAAAGTGTAATGTTCGCCAGTACCCAGGGGGACATTTCTGCCATATAGAGACAGTTTCAATATTTCACTTTGCCCGTCTTAAAGCAGTTCTTCCTGAGAATTTAACAAAGGAGTTTATTCAAAAAAACAAACAAACAAACAAAAAACAACCCCAAAAAAACAAAAAGCCAGTATAAAGGGAAGAGAAACTCAATGTACAAGAGGTAAAAAAGTACATAAAAGTGATCATTGCATCATTTTAAAAGTGTTTTTTTTTTTTTTCAAATTGCCTTGTAAATATAAAGTATAGACTGCTGTGATAAGTAGAGACATTTTAAGGTTGAGATGTTTTGTATACAACTCTGGTGCTAATTGTAAACTAAGATTATACTGATAAATTAATCTTGCCTTGCTGCTTTTTTTTTTTTCCTCATAAAGCACAAAGATAGAAATCTAATGAACTAAAGTTGTTTTACCTGTAAACCATTATAAATAAAGGAAAAATCACTACTTGAACTTTGAGAGGAGACAGAACAATATAAAATGGATTTGGAAATCAGTCTTAACCTAAGGATATACTGTTATGAAACAGTATAAAACAGACCCCAGATCAGAATATCCCACATTTGAAATTTGGAATGTCATACCTGGAAATGTAGATACCTATAAAATAATACAGGTTTAGATTATACAGAAAAGGTAGACATGGCTTTCTGTCTATTCCTGCCTGTCACCTGGCACAGATGGGTGAAACAGAGAGATACTTTGTGTTCATTTCCTTCTGAGAGATGGGTGGCAAAGCCCACATGAAAGCACAGGTGTGGGGCACATTTTTGCTCTTTCTAAGATTATGAACTTTATTTTTTTGATAACTACTTCAGAGGGAAGAAAACCAGACAGGTATTAGTTTTGCCAACTACCTTAATGTTTATTTTACCTAAAATGCATGCTAAGTACAGCATAGAAGTTGGATTCTTGCCAGATACTAAGGAATGAGAGCACAGAATTGATTCCCTTTGTAGGCTTTCAAATGTTAACAAACTGATGGGATTTATGCAGTGTCATCAATGCTTTCTGACTTACTGAATTGTCCAAATTATTTTATTTTATTTTATTTTTTTTTCAATTATCTTTGGACTTCCACTATAGTTCAACCCCTGGTGCAGATAATCTTCAAATAAATAAATAAATAATCAAACCATCTCAATCTATGAAGTGATGTTAGACTTGCAGGAGGCTTGAGCCTCTCTGTAAAAAAGGTTGGTTTGCAGAGGCTGTTAGACACAGGAGATACTTTTAGAAGTAAAGATGGAGCAGGAGTTGGGGCACTGGTAGGATGCTTGGGAGACCTGGTGTTCTGACATCCTGCTCTCTATAGATTTCATGCAGGATTTGGAGCCAATCACTTTGTGTCTCTGCATCACAGTTACTCAGTTGTAAAATGGGAGCAGCTGTCCTCCTCTATTTCTCAGAGGAGTTGTGAAAATAAAGGCATTAAAGATTGTGAAGCCATCTGTTGCTGTGGTGATAAGGCTTATTTAGGCACCGAAGAACCAAGATTAGAAACTAATATGTTTCCTTGAACAACTTATTTAGAATATGGATGGGTGGTGCTGATGTAGGAGGTCTGGTTCTGCCTCTAGTAATGTGGTTATTGATTCTCAGTGGGAATAGGATCAGTCTTCAGTGGATCACTTCAGACACATTTTGTTAAACTCTATTATTTTAAATGCCTCAAATTGGGTCAGTTGCATAATGCCTTATAGTAGCCTATTAGAACAGATAAAAATGATGTGCAGGAGTTTAACACCTGTCATAACTGCTAGATGCTTCTACACTTCTTGTCAGGTGTTTGGAACTAAGGTGAATGCAATGAAAGTATGAAAATTCAGTGGTAGGGAAGGCTTGTAAAATTCCTGTAGGCACTGGGAGAAAGAGTGGGGAAACTTTAAAGGGGAAGTGACTTCCTTGTTTCAGATCTGTGGGTGTGCTGCAGCAGGGAGCAAGCTACAGATGAGTCAGAGGACATGGAACAAAGGGTTCGAGGAAAATGGAGTCAGTGGGATGCCTGTGATACTGACACTGATGGGGAAGGCTGATGTAACTTCCTCTTACGAAATGGTTTGGCCTGCAGTTGTAGATTTTACATACAGAGATTAATAGATTTTTGCACATCCCATTTGCCTATATTTTCCCAATGCTGTGACAATATCACCAGTACATCAACCCCGTTTAATATTATTGAATAATTTATGTTGGAAGGTACCTCTGTGTCCTCTGCTCCACCCCCCTGCTCAAACTTCACTGTTTTGCATCATCTGCATTTCCACTGGAAAACAAGAACATATTTATAATGGGGAGTTTAATAACCACTTGGTTCTAATGAATTAAACATTTGGGGTCAGCTGTAAGATGTTTGCTTTTTACAACCTCTCAGAATATGAAATGATTCCTCTAAATCTGATATTGAGAGAAGTTCCAGAGATCTATGTCTCATCTCCAGATGGACTAATTTAATATATTTGTGAGTTATTTGGCACATTTTAAATATATTCCTCTTTTCCCTACACCTGAGACAGAAGTATAATAATACTATGTCAGGATAGTAAATTGTTCTGATTCTTATACCAGGAAAGTAGCTATTACTTTCCAGGCTTTTTTGTCCCTCTTAAATATTCAGTTTCTTTTTAAACTTGACATGATTTTTCACCTTTGTATTTGTGTCTCTGGTTTATTCTGACATCCAGTTCTCACCCAGCTATTTTTGTCCAGTTTTACTCCTTTTTCCTCTGATGCCTCTGATGCAGCAGGAGCATAGGAGCTAGTAAAAAAAAAAATAGAGCAGTTAAATGATTATATGTTTCTGCTTGACCAGCTTGAGTTTTTCTGGTCTTTAGCCAAAGCAAATCTGACTGCTAAATGCAAAACTCTATGAGGAAAGAAACCCAAGAATCCTCCTTATTTTCTTGTATTTTACAAAGACGTTTTAGTCAGGAGCAATAGGAAAACACACAGATATGGATTCTAATGTTGAGAACAATTTATTTTGGTAGTTACTTGTGCATAACAGCTAGTTTTGCAAGTAATTTTCTTTAAAAATAATAAAATAGTAAATATTCTTCTTTACTGTTGTCTACTGTTTAGGAAATCATTTTGGGAGAAAAGATTCTTGTTTCCCATATAATTAGTTTATTTTGTAATTCTTAGCTCTTTGAGATTATTAAGCTAAGGCTCAAATTTTACTTTTCTGGACGTTTGAATCATTGCAATGTCTTTTCATTTGCTTCTTGTGCCTGAAGTAAAAGCCAATAATCCTATGTGAATGCCCTTCAGAAATTCCACAGGTGCTACATGGAAAAGTGGCTTATAAATTGAATTCAGGCGCTATTGGATGCTGCTGAAACATAAAAGCAAAGGCTACGTAACTGCGCTTCTGCAACTCCAATCATGACTTGGAAGGCATTTGCCTGTTCAGTTGATCTCCTGAGTGGGGCATGAAAACACATGAGAAAACAGCCTGGAAATCGCTGACATATTTCAGGCTGGCCTTGTACTGCCTTCAACACCTCATCAAGCCCCACCACCTGCTCCACAGCTGGCCCCCAGGGAAACAGGAGTGATGGCCCTCATTGCCAGTGGCTGGGATACAAATGTCTTAACCCCACTTGTCAGTGCCTCTGTGGTGAAGGGACTGGAGTTCTTGGCTTTTTCCTTTCAGCCTGTTCACTGAGGATATTTTCACCGAGGGATTGCAATGCCCTCTTCAGTCTGTAATTAGCAGATTGTGGCCCTTGCAAAAACAGCTACAGTTTAGAGTGGTTTCTTTGCCACACTGTCTTGAAGGATGATGTATTGCTCTGCTAATCCTCCAGGGCAAGAAGAGGAGGAGCAAACTGAGCATTGCCACCAAATGAGAAAAGTGCATAATTCTGGTGTGCCCTATTCTTCTCCAAGCACCTGGGTGAATCCATAGGGAGCAAGGCATGGAGGTAAATGGCCCAGACTGGATTTTTTTAAATTGCCCTGCTTCAGTATTCTCCAAATAGCTCAAAGCTTACTGAAGGTTCAATGTTACGTCCACAGGGTGAGTTTCCATTTGCTGTACCCAACATTTAGTAAAAGGGTTTCCAGGTGAAAAGCCTTTGGACCTTCGCTGCATCTCCACATGGAAATCAATGTAAACACTACATCTCCACTGCGAACTTATCCTCTCCTTTAGAAACTGGACTGGTTCAAAGGCCAGTGGACTGTATGTGTGACTATGAAGCAGATTTGCACCATGACTGAAATCTGATAAAAGCAATAACTTCTTCCACTTTTGGAGAAAGGATGTTTCATGAGGAATGACCCTGTTGAAGTTAGCTTTGCAGTTGATAGCTGTATCCCTGCGTGTAGCAGTATCAGCTCATTTCAACCCTCAGTGACTGCAGTAAAAGATTCAGTGGGTCTCATTATGGTCTAACTCAGATGTACGTGTGCCAGCAGGTTTCTGTGGTGGTGTTATTGTTTGTGTATAACTATCAGAAAAAAACAATGCTTCTGGGAGGATATATAGATATCTGGAATTTTTCTGTGGAATTCAGTTAATTCCTTGCTCTCCTTTATCCTGACTTTAGGTTAACCCTAGGTATGCCACTGAGCATTAGAGAGACCTATCATTCGGTGTGAAGACCCTAAAAGTAAACTGTGGAGTTTTCTGGCTTCAGTTCTCTGTCATTTTCTTTAATGTCATCTTCTTTGCCCAAGAATGGAAACTATTTTAATTACCTTTATATTTTCTCTAATAGCTTAGCTGAGATTTCCTTGCTGTCTGAGTTAACTGCATTTTGTTTTAGTAAAATAAGAAAAAAAATCACATTATTAGATGAGGGGAGGGAAAGAGAGAGTAAGGCACTTTGTCCCTCAATGTATTCTTAAGAAACTGTCAAAGATGTGGTGGCATTCAGAAATCGATGAAAACTGGATAGGATTTAAATATTAAGAGGCAGGAATTTGCCTTCAGGTGAAGGATGACATTTGCATAGAAGCAAGAATGACTCATATGTTGTTAGGTGAATGTCTAACTAGAATCTAAAATTCCTGTGCATCAGTCACTTTCTACCTTAGATGACAATATGAAATATGCGAAGCAGAGTGCCTAACTCTCCACCACATTCTGCCACAGGAGCTGATGGAGAGAATTCATAAATAAGTTGTAGCAAAATCAGATGCTGAGCCAAATTTTATCACTGCACAGGTAAAACTTCCATTTTATAGAAAGGCTGAACTTTCTCTGTTCTTTCTTTTTCTTTTTACCATGAAAACCACGCAAGAAGAGGGGACCCCTTCTTGTAGCAACTACTTTAGAAGACCTTAACTTCACTGTAATTTCATTTCTGCAGTTTAAATTATATGAAAGCATGCGCTGATTTATTTTCTTAGCCATATCTCTACCTGGAATTATAGTCTTCAATACAAAGTATCATCCAAATGTAGAAAGGCAGTGAAATATCTCTATTAAGTTCTGCTGATTTGTGGTACCAAAATACAAGTGATTGTTTTTAACATAATGTTAAAGTCTTTGAACCAGCTTTCCTGCAGAGAATTCAGCTCCTCAACTCAACTTTTTATTATGAATTAACAGTTCAGAGAGGTTGTATGAACTGATTTAACTGAGCTTTCCCATTAGGTGGGTAACTCAGCCAGAAGAGGAACCTGACCCTTTCAGCTACTAATGCTGTTGCTACCACCAGTAGGTAAGGTCATCTCCTATTCTGTTACTTACATTTTAGAAATGTTACAATTGCACTACTTGTTAAAATATATATTCAAGGCCAACTTGGTTCTTTAATATTTTCCCCATTTTTTTTTATTTTCCATTCTTATGTCTATGAGCTACCTACTTATTGGACCTTGAAAACACCCCATACAACTACTGAACCTACCACAAAAAAAAATAAATTACTTTCATAATGAATGCAAGGTGAAATAGTTGAAAACTTTTATTTGATTTTCTATGCAAAGCATCTGAGTGACTGAGTGACACACAGAGTGTCAGGCATGGTGTCAGCTGGAGTCACACAGAGTGAAAATAGGTGACACAGAAACTTCTCCAATTTATATTGTCATAGCACAGCATTGCTTGTCTTCAGTAATTCTCATTGGTTCTGGAAGTACTCAAAGAGATGCTTGTATAAGTCCACAAAACACTTCTTTACTTGATATTTAAATACACAATCTGTTAATGAGTTGACTTTGGGAAACCTGTGCAACAGCAGAATCACCCACTGCTGAGCAGTGATGACAAAGCTCTGGTAGCTCCCTGGAGTGCAGCACTCTGCAGTTTCTGGTCATGCCCCTGCTGTGACTGGAGATACTGCATTTTTGATTTTTAGTTTAAAAAATGAGGGATTTTTTCCTATTTCCATCAAAGTGAATAAGGAATTGTTTCCTTCTTACTGAAACATGGTGGAGGGGAAGAAGTGTCTGGATTAGTTTCCACAGGGAAATCTTTAGCACCCTATTGCTGGACAGGTACAGCAGTACTTTTTTATATGTCTTTTCATGTGCCATAGGATTATTTTTGTATAGGGAAACACTGCATGTTAGAACAGCATAACTCTCTGTGACTTGGAATAATATTGTCCTGTGGACTAAAATAGTTTTCTGAGAAATTTACTGACTTGCATGTATATTTGCAAGTTTCATTTCAACATAGAGACTTGCAAAGTTTCTGTTTTTTCCTAAGAGCTTCTAAGTAAGCTAAAACAAACTTACCTTGTCTCTAGGTCTCATAAAGGAGTACAACTGTCTGTTGATGTCTCAAACCATGTTTTCAAAAGATGTAGAATATATCAACCCTGATCAACTTAGAGAAGAGCATTCAGTGTTGATATTGTACAAACATAATACCTTAGCAGATAGGAGTTACAGAATACTCTGGATTGGAAGACACCCACAAAGATCCTCAAGTACAGCCCTGAAGTGAATAGCCCATACACACATTAAACCCACAATGGAGGCATTATTAGCACCGTGCTCTAACCAGCTGAGATAATCTCAGGACTAACTTTTCAGTGTTTCTTTTGTTACTGGTCATGGTATTCAGTGAAGGTTTCTGCCTACACTAATTAAGTCAAATTCAGCATGACCTTCATTCACTGCTGGAAGTTTGGTTTGAAGACATTTTTGTGTTATTCCCCCCCTCCAACACGGAAGTTTATCTCCCTACAAAAGTATAACCACTACCTCATTTGTTAGTATACTTAAATCTTTTAATAATCAGCACCTAATTTGGATTTAATCTAGTCTCATTTTTTTCTCTGTTGTAATACCACAGGCATGACCCTGAACCTCTGCGCACCTTCAGTTAGCCACTTTAAAATAGTTATCTAAATAGTAACCTACTTATATTGTTAAGGATCAATTAATGTATTAACTAATTAACTGTAAGCACTCTGAAAATATAATGTGCTATAGTTGTAATATTTATCATTAACAGTACTTCAAAACTGTTAATGCTAAAATATTAATTGGCAAATTTATTGTGTATCGAAAGTATATTACATCAACTCAAAATGGGAAAGCGTTTTATCTGGATTTGTGTGAAGGTAATTACAGTACTGAGAATGGAAATGTCCTGATTCTGGGCTTTCCCCATGCCAGCCCCAGTGAGGGAAAGCATCTATTGACAATACTGATGTACTCTAATGTAAGTCCAGTGAGAGTTGTATGAACAGTTGGGACTGACTTTCAGTAGATATAGATCTATATTACATAAAAAATGTTAAAGGTTATTTTTGCCTTATGGTCTGTTTGTAATCTTTCCCCATGACCTTTCACAGTATTTCTCCCCTAATCCTACTCTTGGCTGCTTATTTGGCAATGTGAAAGGATTAGCAGGAAATAGAATTTATTTCAGGATATTAATTGCTCCAATATATGGCGCTTCTTTACATGTCTGCCTTCTTCAAAGTTTGCTTATGCTCAGAGTGTGTGCTTCCTGGTTTTTTGTGTTAAAGGGCTTTAAGCAAAGGAACAACACTACTTGGTGATGGGAAGGATGTCATTCTTTGATCAGCAGTTTTTGTACCTGCTGAACACCCTGCTCTGATCTGAATGCCATCTGTGCCCCACTGGATTTTTGATCTGTGTGGTTTGTTTGCAGTGTTCTTGTCACCGTATTATGCAAAGCTTGTTAAAATGCTGATGCTCCCCTCGCGCCCCCCCCCTTATTATTTTTCCTGTGTTATTTTTTTGACCTCTGGCTGAGGCATAGCCTCTGTGTATATAACTGCATATACTAACTTGCTGTTGTTTATATCAGAAATAGGATGCTCTAACTTGTTATCTCCTAGCTATCTAGGTTATTAAAATATATATTCAGCAAATACATCCTCTTTGTTTTGTTACTTTTCTGCCTTCTCTTCAGTGCCTTAGTATAGCTCAGACTGACAAAACCTAGCTGCCTATTCCTTCCAAATTTTAACCCTCACAACTAAGCACCAAAATTCTTAATCCCAGTCTCTCTGCAGCATGTATACATACCCAGGGAGCAAGACTCACTGCAAACGCTTCATTCAAGACTCAACTGCATCCCTTCAAAAGCAAGATAGTCAAGAAGTGTCATCAGGCAAATGTGAGCAATTGTCATTTTTTTCTTATCCTGTTTGAGGGGCTTCTGTGCTACAGCAATTCTTTCCACATGAGTCATTTCATGCTATTTGAGGGCAGGCCTCAGAAGTCTTTTCCAAGATGCTGAATATTGCTAGCATTAATTTTTTTAAGCCCACAGTATTTGCCACACTTTCATGATCATAACAAAACCACAAGCTTTACGTTAAGACAAATTTAATGACAGAAGGGATAGCATGGACCTCATGTAATTTGTTTGAAATAAAGGGTAAGAGGCAATCACCTTGGGATCTAGGTGGTATGAAAGCAAGTGTTTATTGCTAATGACATGTACTGGCAACAAAAGATAAATTTGCATGTAAAATGTATTGCCAAGATTGATCAGAATACAATATTGGCAGCAGTGATAAGACACTTTATCATGTGGTATTATTTGCCAATCAAAGAGGAATTGCTGCTGTATTCACCACTTGGCCTTTGCAGATGCAAGGTCAAGGTAGTGAGTGCACATGGTGTTGGATTTGATTCCTTTGCAGCATCACGAGCTCCATGTTTGCTCTTATTTGCTAAATATACAAGTAGAATTTATAATTTTGTGATCATCTCAGTCCAAAAATAAAAGCTGAACTTTTATCTACCCTTTATATGCCATGTACTGCATTTGTTATCTTTTGCCACAGTTGAGACACCTTGTTTTGCAAAGAACAGATGTTCTGCCTTTACCCTTAAATCATGTTTGTAGGAATTGTGACCCTGATTCTGCTCTCACACCAGTGTCATTCTCAGTCAAGGTCATGGGAGCAACACTCTGTGTTTAGAAAGTGTTCTCTACTTAACTAATCTTAAACTTTTATGTATTTTGTGACTGGAAATCCCTCCTTCTGCAGGTGGAAGTAAATCCTAACAGTGTATGAACATAAACAGATAGCAAACAGCAGGAATAGTTTTACCTTTGCAGTATGAATTCTTCAGCCATTTCTTTAAGTTATGCAAACAGTTTGGTGTGCAAATAGCATGGAATAAAGTGATTTGAGAAAGGGAAATCCATTGCTCTTAGGGAAAGCTGCTCTAATCACTTCATCCTTACATACAGTACTAGAACTTGGCTGTGGTAATATTGCAAAGTGCTCATTCCTACAGCAGTCTAAATCAGTGGTGTGGGAGCTGGCTGCTCTGCAGTGGCAGCTAAGAGCCTGTGTTTGTTTTTCAGCTCTGTAACTATGTAGAGAGGGACTCCAGATCTGTAAAATCACATCCCATGTGGCAAGCAAAATAAAAAAAAAACCCCAACAACCGCCGGCATAAATGCCATTTCTTTTGAAATAGAAGGAAGAGAACATAGGTAAGCCCATTCTATCTGCTTCTGTCACTGCAGAACTCGGTATTAGTTTCATAAGGCTGTTCAGGCATAAAAACACCCTTTCCTTTGCTATTTCAAATTATTTCACAGTTCTACTGTATGAGATTTCTTGTGCAAAGAGATATTCCAAAATCCCCTGTCCAAGGAGCCAGGTGAATTAAAAAAATGAATAGAGAGAGCACCTATGCCTTAAGGCAGCTGGATATTTAGCCTATTGCATCTTTTTTTAAAAAAGAAAATTTTTAAAGCCTTGTCTTCTCAAAGCTCTCCTTTCCCCTTCCTCTTCTTGCCTTTTTTCATATGAAAAGCTCAGTAAGACTTACACAGCTGGTAACCTTCAGGTCACTTGGAATCTGCTGCTGTCTCAGAACTATTTCCCTGATATAAGCAAGATTATTTTTACCCTTTGGAGCAGAATCTGGCCCTTTTCAATCTTATCTGGTAGTGCTGACTTTTTCTAGCTTGGTGTCTATAATAACATCAGTTGGGGCTGAGCACAAGCAGCTAGGTAGGGTACAGCACAGGCGACACTCTGTGGGTGCAGAGAGGTGTGGAAGGCTGGTGGAGACGTGTTTGTTATTTAAGGCTCACTAATAATTGTTGTAGTTATGTCTTGGTTGCCAGTTTTCAGATTTGTGTGTTGAAGCATCTTGAACAAAATGTTAGTGAGAGCATTTCTGCAGCATCCTGCTGACTGAATTCAAGGTGCTGCCTCGTTTGCCATCTGCCTGTGAGCTCACATTAGTAATTACAGCGAGTCTTGCAAGTGCTGGAACAAGAGGTATGTCGAGTGCATTTTCTTTCCTTTTGAAGATAATTTTCATTTTCTCAACTCATTTGAAACTACATATGATTATGAGCTGCAGGTGTGAGAGCCACACAGAAGCAGACAGACATGTACATACCCACAGAGCAAGATATCAACTCCTAGAGTGTCCAGGAGAGCTTACATACTTATCTTGGCACTTTCAAATTAAATACAGTGCTGGAGAAAATTCCCTGATTATTGCTGCTCTTATCCTTGCATAGAATCTTAATGTCTCTTATTAGTGTGACAACATATATAAAAAAGGCTGTTTGATTTTGCTAAGCATCACTGGAATGACATGCACTGGAATAAAAACACACATATTATAAAAGCTGCTGAAAGTGAAAGTCACATTTTGCTGAAACTTTCATGGATTTCCAGCTTTAGTTGGGCTGCTGCTGTTATCTGTAGGCTGTTTCTAATCCTTGCAGGGTTAAAATGGATTGTGAATAGCAGAGAGAGGTAACCAAAGTAGACAATATTAACAGCACTCTTCAGGATGCTGTAGGCAATTCATTTAGTTGCCATTCAAAGCACCTGACTGTATGCTGTGTAGTTGGTGGAGGAAAGAGGCAAGCCTGGAGACTGATGCAGAAGCTGTATGTTATCCTAAAGGTGACTGTCATGAGTGAATTGTTTCCCAGGCCACTTACCCTCATGAGATTGAAAAGACGAGGGCTATGCAGGGAAAGAGCAACTGAAGTTGATGGACTCAGGGAGGCAGACTTGCAGAACCATCCAGGCCATGGATAGATTTTAGGGAACACAGAGAAGGGTTCTTTAGGAGATTTTGAGCATCAGGTCTCTCTCAACCTGCTTGAACAGTACATTCTTGCATGCCTTGAAGTCATGCCTCTACCTTTGTGCTTGCAGCTTCGTGTCAGGCATGCTCAGCAACTTTATATGTCAAAGACAAGATCATATTTAAGCTTTCCTGATTACATGCCTTAACCAAACACACCACGTTGTTGTCATATTTCTTGTTCAAGATTTAAACTAATTCTGGGGCAGTGGAATATCTTGTATTTTTTAGACAAGAATTTCTACAAGTATCTGGCCCAATGAAGTCTTTTTTTCCCTTGGATTTGAGTTTCATGGTAATTTATGAGTTCTGAATGACTAGTTTCCCATGACTGGGGGATATGTCATCTTCTTTTCTCACCTTATCCTATGTTTCAGTCAGTAGACTGTTTGGTGTCTAATGCGGGCTGAGCACATCTGGTGGTCTTTCTCTAGTGAGGCCAACTATTTTTTTACCCAACTGCTTTGCACAAACTGGAGGACTCCACCATTCTGTCAGAGGTAGCTGAAATTATCCGATGGGGTCTGAAGTTTTTGAGAAACATATATAAAGTGTGATCACATAAGTCATGTTTCCATAGGAACGAGCTAAAAATATATCTGTATGAACACTCAGTGTCTATCATGATGAACTATTATGTAAGTAGTTGTTTTTTGGTTTTTTTTTTTTTTTTCAATCAGTAAGAACATTGCAGATGCTTGTTAAAAATTTGTGGCAGAATTTACAGACAAGTTTACAAGTCATCCTATGTGCAATTGACTGTGTGCTTGTTACATCTTCTGCCTTCATTCCTGCTGACTAAAATGGGAAATTAACAGAGCATCCTTTAAAAAGGCTTATAAACATCCAGAAGTTTAAAAATAGCCTGAGGCTTAAAAACTTCTTCATGTGGTAAGACAAACAGAATTCTATACTAACAGTCATATAAATGTGTTGTGACTATAAGTGCTGTATGTGAGGGGTGGAGAGGAAGGCTTGGAGGCCTGTACCTCATGGAAAATGTCATATTGCACTCTGGCAACCTGTGAATATTTGCTTTTTGCAAGTAATGAGTCTCTGCAGAGCAGGAAGTTGACACCAAATAAATTATTTAAATTATAAACATTCTTACCTTGGGATAAACGTTGTTAGGATTGCAGATTTTCGTGGAGCAGTGCTTTAGGTTGTATGAGATGAAACAGAGAAGGTATTTTAACCATGAGCTGACTTATGTTACAACATCATACATCTTCCATGACTAAGTTGAATTTCTATGTTTTTAACTACTTTTGACTGTGTTGCCAGAAACAGGTTAGGAATTGTGTGCTGTGCCAAATAAAAGATGGGACTGGATGATGGATTCTTAGGGAAAAAAATCACTGAAAGCACCTGGTTTGACAAATTGCATAGAAGTATCTAACATTTGACTTCTCCAAATCATTCTCTAGCCTATTACAATATTTTGTCCTTATTTCCCAGAATTTATTTTCTAAATGTCTAGAAGCAATTTTTTTCCTGTTCTGACTTTATATTTAAGCTTTCTTCAAAATTTCATTATAGTTAAACAATAAAACTTAGCATCAGGGTTTTTTTTTTTTTATTTTTTAATTTTGATTTCTGAGTTTAACAATAAGACAATCTAAGACTGTATATATAACAAAATAAGTTTATAAAGTGTATGCAATGCTGTACTATCAATAGTGTTTCAAAAGAGGAAGGAGGAAAGAGTCCGTATGTCTTCTGAGCCTCATAAGATAGCATGTCACAAGACAAATTCTGGATTGTGATTATTAGAAAATGATGAACAAGTTACAGACTTGGAGTTAATCATCAAAGATATTATTTAAATTAAAAATGAATTCAAGAATTCAACATGCTGTCTGTGGACAATTCATTGATAGAAAAGAAAAAAGGATTAAATTAATCAAATAAATAATTCATTGTAAATCATGTGGTTCTAATTATAACAGGGTTTAAAAAATGGATCAGCTCCTCAAAGCACGGCAGAGTTCTGCTTCACATACGTATCACCACAAATACAGCTGTCAAATTATAATCCCTGTTTTAATTGCTTTTGGTTCAGAACAATAGTTAGGTGCAGAAGCAGTAACAAAGGCACTGACCTACCTCATTTATTAAAAGCTGTTTTGTTTGCTTCCTTCCATGATGGAGTACCCTGAGCTAGTGCTTCTGCAATGTGAGAAAGGCCAGCCTACCCTTTCCAAATCCTCAAAGCAAAAGTCTGCATAAAAGTGAGATTTTCTGACCTTTTCTCTCACTGACTGCCTCTTCAGAGGTCTGTGTCTTTCTTTTACAAGTGCTGGTTATTGAAAAGGTGAAGAGCAGACCTTTCCCAGCTCTCTTCTTGATGACCAGGAAGCAGTGCTCACCGATGCTCCTGTGGGACACTGTCTGGCTCTGGGTGGAGCAGCTGCAGAGGAACCTTGTCAGGAGCATTGCTGGGCAATCCTCACGCTGCTGAGTGTTAGATGGAGGGAAAGGGAGGAAACAGCTCAGAAACTAATGAGGCCTGTAAGAACACTTTTGTTCTGTGGCCTCCAGAACCATGGCTCACCAGGCACTTCAGCTTCCTGAAATCTCTGATAGCTGAGAACTGGTTTTAGCAAACTACAGCAGTCCCATTGTCCTTCTGTCAAGAAAGGTCAGATCAGATGATCCTTGAGGTCCCTTCCAATCTGGTATTCCATTTCATCTCTTCGAGCCACCAGCACCATTGCAAAGCCTGTACCAGTGAATAGGCAACATCCAGCACTTGCTACCNAATGGAAAACCCCGCGCTTTTTCCTTTTTTTTTTTTTTTTTTTTTTTTTTTTTTTTAAGCTTTCACTTACTTTCATGCCTACCGTAGAATAAGGAACTCTTCTTTCTTGAGCCTTTTTTTGTGTTTGAAAAGCAAGGATTGGATGGTTCTCACTCACCAGAACTGTGCTGTTACCCAAGGCAAGGACAAATCCAGTTCTGTGCTCTGAAGTTGCAGAGGTCTTAGTTCCGTTGCCATTACGATAAGGGCTAACAGCAGTTGCTGTTTCAGGAGATATCCATATAGATTTTGAGCAAAACAGCTTTTATCACCTTAATGATTTTTAGGGCAGCTCTGGAACAAAGGCTGGCTAGAAATTCTGAGTACAAAAATATCTGGCATCTGAACTGCAGCATCCACTTGAAAAGTGGTGCTTTTTCTAGTGAGCTAAAAAGTCTCTGTCCTGTCAAAGTTTGTGTGATGATTGGAAGGTTGACATGCTTTGTGATGGTAAGTTCAGTATTTTTGCATATATTCCCAATCTCTTGGATTTGTTACATCATCAGGTCAGGCAACAGCTTGTTGCCTGACTCTGTGACCATGCTGTAAAATTGTCCAGTCCTTTAGGTATGAAAAATTGTTGAAGATACTAGTTTTCTCTGCAATCAAATAATAAAGCAGAATGTACCTTGTGTACAGTACCTGTAAGATGATTGAATGTACAAATGTGAGAAGATGAGTATAAAGAGGGTTAAAGTTGCCTTTATAACTTTTAAACTTTAAAGTTGTCAGCTTAATGTCCATATGTGCCACATGACATTAGCAAAAATAAAATCATCAGAATAATACTATCTCACACATGTTTTTACATCAGCATTTTGTCTTCTGAAAATATATTAGTAGCAACTTTTGCACTGTCCTAGCAAACTTTTCACCGACAAAAAATTGCTTACCATTAGTATACAATATAACTTCCATTTTCCCCCTGAAATTTCAGATCTCTAAATACTGCTAAATAGGCACCAATATGCTGGTGACTCTGGGATTTTACTAATGCTAGCAATTTTGAACATATTCACAGTGTTTTTGCCTTAGTGATATGAAAGCAATCAGTGCTGCAGAACAGGGGGGAAAAATAAAAAAAAGGAAAAGACCAATACCATGTATTAGTCAGCCTCAAAACATGACAAAACTCAGATTACCCCATGCTGAATACAAATGAGGTAGAAATGTTCAGAACCTGCAATCAAATAGCTTTGAATGTCAAATGAAATTACTTTGGGAACCTCCTAAGCCCTGTTCTTAAAGCACACTGGAACATAAATCCCCTACTTTCATTTGATTAGTCCAAAAGGCTATAGGATGTATTATTAAATCGAGAAAACATGACTAGAGTCTTAGTCATTAGCATCACTGAACACACAAATTCCTTTAGGTCCCTTTTTTTCCCCTTGCTTTGTATCTTCTGAATGGAACATAATCAGTGAACTTTTAAAATAGGAGCACACTTGAAATACACTGGCACTTGGTTATAAATAATTTATTTTTTAAAGAAAATGTTTTGGGATATTTGCATCTGCTCACTTATAGTGTCACAGCAGAATAAATAAAAAATTATTATTAGTCAATATTAGAAACTGTGGATAAAATATTTTGTTCCTCACAAGTGTTAAGCATCTTCCATTAACAAACTCCCGTGCAGTACAAGGGAGCTATAATCAGCTTTGGCAAGAAAGGTTGGATGTAATTAAATCATAAAAGTGTACACTCAGTCTGCCCTTAATAAATACTTGCAAGACTGCACATTTTTCTTTTTTTTTTTTTTTTTTTTTTAAACCCGGGAAGATGATAACAGAGAGTGAAGACAACTGTGCAACAACCTTGATATGAATAGTAATAAGATCTCCAAATCTAGAAAACACCTCAGTTTAAGAAAGGGTTTATGGCCATGCCTTACTTCTGTTAAATGTAGCAAGATTTCAGAATGATCTTAGAATTAAGCACGTAGTCAAGGGTCCTTGCAGACCCTTGAATCTGCAGAAAATCTCTGCTTCCCTATTATGGCCTCTTTTTGAAAGAGGTTGAACAGAGCATTAAAATGACTGCATTGACCCATGTTGCACAGTATCTTAGATTGACCAGACATACAGGATAGTCCAAGGATGTAAGTGTAAGGCAAGTGTTACCTCCTTGCTGGTAAACTCTTCCAGTCTCTCAAGGTTTGAGGTCCTCAGCCTGGTACACTGTCTCCATGTTTAAGAACCTTTGATGGATTTATCAATTTTTTATTTTTCCCTCCATGATTTTTTTTCTGGTCAGTTTGTCCAGATGTGCATTTTTAGCATTTCACAGGTTTGAAAACAACTTCTACAGCTGAGCTCTGCATTTTTTGTTTTGAAGGTACATTCTGAAAACTTTGTTTGATGTCTACTAGTTCTTGCACTAGAAAGGATAATGAGCAATTGTTTCCTGTTCTCTTAATGCTTTTCATGATTTTGCCAACCCTGCTTATTTTCCATCTCAATTATGTTATTTGTTTTTTTGGGTGTTTTGGTTGTGTTGTT
>VXAU01004672.1:143852-212542 GCA_013399695.1 Formicarius rufipectus | reverse complement strand
TATTGAAGAATATTAGTTGTTCCTTGTTTGGAAACTGCCAAACTATGATCACCTTTATTGTGTTTCTTTGTGTGCCTTCTAGCTCAACGTACTCTTTCTGAGATGAGGGGAGCTGAACTCAATACAATAATTGAAATGGGCATAATGATGGGTTTTGGTTTTGTTCTCTGTTTCTTTTCTTTCCTAATAATTCCTAACATTATAGTTGCTTTTTTTGACAACTACTGAGCACCAAGCTGGCATGTTCACAATGCTATCAATTATAACTCTAACATCTCTGTCCAGAGTTCAGAGCTAGATAGCTAGTTCAGAGCTCATCACTAGATCTTTAACATTAGCAATCTTCTTTTTTTTTCTTCATGTACATTATTTTTCATTATTGCTTTCACACCTGACACAGGACACGGTAGTAACCCCTTTGCTACATTTTTTTACTGTACAAACACCAGGTCAGAGTTTGAGCAGAGTCAGATGAGTCTTGGCTTTGAGGACTGCAGTGGAGCCACGGCCCTTTGCCTTGCCAGAGGAGCTGTCTATTGTTTGGAGTCCCTTCAACTTTTCAGCTAAATCAGTAGGTTGAATGACACGAATGTAAAATGGAAAAACTGGTCTGAGTGATGCAGAAAAGGGGAAGATATTCTGGTATATCACAAATTCTCTCTTGTTCCTCACCAGGGGAGGAGTGTTGCCTCTTCAGGTTACAAAGTTCATGTCATGTTGTCACTGGCTGCTGCTTTAACAGCTATGTGTGGCACAGCTGTGTATCAGCAGATGCTGTGGAAGGAAGTGGCTTGAACATTCCCTTCAGGGTCAAACTCTGCATATGGTGGTCATATAAGCATAAATGAGTGCACCTTCTTGAACAAATCTCCAGGTCTGCATTTTCTTGATGTGTATGCCTGAAGGTCCTATCTCTCTGAGGATTCTCTAAAGAAGTCTGATGTTGTTATAGTAGGGCTGTAATTTCTTTACTGTTTTGCACATGGATTCCTTATTGAAGAACCTTATCTTTGGCTTAACATACTTCATTTACATCTGCATGTTTCTTTAGGCTGTGACTGCAACGAGAAAAATAAGCACTTGATTCTATGGAGAATTTAAACAAATGCTGGTGAGGGGTTCTTTCCACTTTTTTTTTTTTTTTTTTTTTCCTGGGGTGGAAAAATAGTCCATATCTTTAGAAGTGAAAAATTATCTAGTCTCAGCAAAGGATACTGTTAATAGTCTCAGCTGCAATACAAGCACAATAATTTGTGCAACACTTTATGTTTGCACATAACAGTATTAGAATGAAAAGGAAAAATAATAGCACTCGGACATGGGCCTGGATTTATCTAAAGATGCTACTGTTCTTTTATTTGTACTTGAAAGTCAGGTTCTGTTTGTTGGAAAAAAGACAAAATCAGCACTTTTCCCTTTAACCAAGATTTATGTATATGTTGCAATTAGGGCAACAGATTATGCCTCCAATTTTAGAAAATCATATGTTTAAAGTTGCAAGTATGTATATGCCTCTACAATGTCTGACATCTGCTGAAATATACAGATATTTGTTTTGACACTGTGACAGTAGCAGAAAATATTTTTTTTTAATTTTGAAACAAGTCAATGTAATAATGAGACTGCAATTCCCATTTGCCAGTGAGACGGATTTTGAAATCAAGTATTTTCTGATTTATTTGCAGGCCACTTTCTCGAGTCCACACTGGTTGCTTCTGAAACCTGTGGTATAACTGTAAGATGAAATTTTTTTCAATAATCTACTCACCCCCTCTACTCCTACTTGCCCTGTTCAGGTCTTTCATAGTCAGGACTTCATTGTTCCCTGCTGTTTATTTACTGATTATTGAAGGATATATTGTTTCAAGAAGCCTTATACTGCAGAAGAGAAGATGACCTTAGTGTCTGAGTCTGTATAAACATGCTATAAAGCCCTCAAGTGCCTTCTCCTTTCCAAGCATGCTAGATGTGCTTCCATGCCATACAGCTTATCCTTATCTCACACTAAGTCCATCCCTGGGCGAAATGATTTTCCAGTGCTTACATCAATTCTTGCCCTGCAGGACATACACGATCCCATGCAAAGCCACAAAATAGAATATGATTTTCCACAGCTAAGGGACTCCAACTACCCCAACTGTGTTGTGATGCTAAGATGCAGCCTTTCTGATTTTGTTGTTTTCTCTATAAACTTGTCTGTTTTAGGTTGTGCCTCTTGTGATGTTAGTGAGTTGTAACATGGTGGTATTCTCTATAAATTGCTATGAATAGTTTCATTTAAAATTTTTTTCCTTTTCCCCAAGTTCCTGCATTGTTTACTTCTCCTGATTTTGCTTGATGTTTTCAGGAATTCTATCCAAAATGTGCTGGTTCCTCAAACTTGTGATGAAAAGATGATCTTTTGTTCTTTCTTTGCCACCTTTAGCATTTTGCACTGCTCCTGTAGCCAAGGATGTAGTGCAAAATTCTTTCTTACAGATTTTTTTCTTTCTCAGAAACCATTCTCTGTCTTATTATAACCTGTTATGAATAGCAAGAAAGACCTGAATGGCATCACAGCAAAAGGCAAACAGAGAAATGTCAGAGATAAGTACAGTTCTGGAAAATTTCTAGATGCAAAGTTGAGATTTAAGGTTATTTGTGATTCAGGGGAAAAATATGTTTTCTCACCCATGAGTTTGGCATTAGGGAAATATACTTGAGGCAGGATTCTTGAGGACTTGAGTCTTGGATTCTTTTTTTCTTGCCTGTATTATTCTACAGGTGCTCCAGAGCTCTGACCAAGCCTTAAAGGAGAGTCCTACAAGGTATAGATTTTTTTATATCTGAACACAGGAATAGTTCCAACACTTTGGAACGTTTGAATCTTTGTTGAACTGTTTGGATGGAAACAGTTAATCTTTTCAAACTGTGTAATACTATTTTCCTTTGCTCTGTTTGGTTTGCAAGTTCTTCTAGGTCATTCCGATGTGTGTTTGTGTAGCACATGTGCAGCGCAGAGGGCTGTAGTGTCAGCTGGGTTATAATTATTCTCACTATTTCTTTAGAACAATGATGAACATACACTCTGGCTAAAATGAACTACCAAACTGGTACAATTACAGCACACATGTAAGTATCTTTACTAAATTCTTTCAGCTGTCGTGGTTTTAAGAACAATACAGTTTCTAGTTAATATTATTTTGTGACTGACCTGGGATAAAGTTGCTCAGTTCTGGGGATTGTCTTCAAACCACTATGTTTGCTGACTGCAAAAAAGTAGGAAACGTGTGTTTAAGATGCTATTGTATACATGGCTGCAGTTTATTACATCTGCTCTTCATCTACCTGCAGCCTCCACTCCAGTTGGGTTGTACCTTCCTAGGCTCTGATGGGACAGCATTTTCATGGGATCAGTGTCCTGTGAATGTAGCAGCTAGGGTGCACAGTTTTGGTAGTTCCATGTACCAAGGTGCCATTAGATCATGGTGTAGAGAATATGGAAGAATAATGTGCTTGTTTAAATATGTTTACTGAGGATCAGATAAATGTAGACCTTTCTGTCTCTGTTCAGCACTGATGAGCCTACACCTGAAGTGGGGTCCGCTCCTGGTCTCCCTGGTGCAAGAGAAACATGAACATACTAGAATGAGGTCAGTGAAAGACCACAAAGATGATTAAGGAATTGGGTCATCTCTTGTATATGGGAGACTGGTAGAGCTGGGGATGTTCACTCATGGAAGACAAGGCTTATAGAAATTTCTCCAGTGTGTGTATTAACACCTGGTGGGGGTAAGGAAGAGGGAGCCGGATTGTCCCGGGGTACCCTGTGAAAGGACAAGCGGCAATGGGCACAGGTTGAGCTACAAGAGATTTCATCTAAGCATAACTTTTTCTCTGTGAGCACTGGCACAGATTGCTCAGAGACACTGTGGAGTCTCCATTCTTGGAGGTATTCAAAACCAGACTACACACGGCTGATGGCATCCTGTTGTAGCTGAGCTTGCTTGAAAAGCGTGGTTGGACTAGGAGATCTTCAGAGGTTCCTTAACACTTCAACCATGCTGAGATTCTGTTGTTCATATTGATGTTATCACAGAATCACAGAATATGCTGAGTTGGAAGGGACCCATCAAGATCATCCAATTCCAAATCTTGGCCCCACACAGGACACCCCAAGAATCACACCCTGTTCCTGAGAGCATTGCCCAATTGCTTTGTGAACTCTGACAGGTTTGGTGTTGTAACAACTGCCCCAGAGAGCCTGTTCAGTGTCCAAGCATCCTCTGGGTGAAAAACCTTTTCCTGATATCCAACCTAAACCTCCCCTGGCTCAACTTAATGACATTTCCACGAGTTCTGTCACTTATCACAGTGAAATGATCAGTACTTGTCCCTCTGCTTACCCTCCCAAGGAAGTTATAACTGCAATGAGGTCTCCCCTCAGTCTCCTCCAGGCTGAACAGACCAAGTGCCCTCAGCTGCTCCTCACATGCTTCCCCCACGAGGCCCTTCACCATCCTTGTGGTCCTCCTTTGGATGCTCTCTAATAACTTAATGTCTTTTTTATATTCTGCTACCCCAAACTGCACACAGTTGTCATTAAATGGCTCATTAAATGAAAATGGGCTTTTATAAAGGGAAAATAGATTTCTGTGTTGCTTCCAATGATTATAATATGCTACCAAGTGAAAGGCTTAGTCTAATGAATGTGCTTTTTTGGTCTCTGCTGTAACTTTCATCCTTTTTCTGAGGACTTTTTACCCCCCTCTTTAATTCTTTTGATAAATTAGGGAAGGTTCTCAGTAGAAGATGAAAATTAATTTCTCTGTTCTAGGGGAAGAATCCTGGGCCGAAATGCTCATAAATTTTCTCTGATTATAGCCAGATAGAGTTTTAGTACTCTTAAAAAGAATAATTCACGTAACAGTATTGTTCAGTAATAAAGGGCAACTTGTGCTCCAAGTGAACATCCAAATATGGAGAGAGGAAAGTATTTAAGTCCCACCACAGGTACATTTTATTCTTTTAGACCAAAGTTTACCAGCTCCCTACTTCATTTATACATGTGTTTACTAACATGGTCTCCTCCACAAAGCCAAGTGTTCAGCTTTTTAACATTTTATAGTGTTTCAGGTGTTTTCACTGATTAAGCCTCTCAACATCCCTGTGATAGAGATGACTCAGTATATATGGCAAATTAATAACTAAGGAAGTTAATAATTCAGTCACTCAGCTGTTTTATTTAAGCTTTAGTCCTTTGTCTTCTAATAACATGCTGTAGCAACCACACTATGCTTCTCTGGTCCTTTAATGAAGAGCTTTATTCCAGGAAATATCTTGTTTCCCTCCTGCTGATCAGGAGAGCTCTGTTGGATGGGTTTCTGAATCAGTCTGGTAAAAATGATGGATTTTACTCCAAGACAAACTTTGGAAGGCACACTTGACATTTGATTGGCAGAAGCAAAGGATTTGGGTATACTTGGCATTAAATGAGGGCAGAAGTTGGTTAAAGTGCCTGAAGCACTGTCAGTCACTTGCTAAAGATCTGCTCATGAAACAAGAAAATATACTGGTAGCAGAACCTGGGTAATCTCTCTTTCTCCCCCTCAAATCCATGATTGGACATATTCAGTAGCCTGTTAGCTCTGTCTTCTGGAGAAGATAAACTACACCTTTCTTTCTATGTGAGGAAGGATTTGAGTTGTGGAAAAGGAAATCTTAACAGTGGGTCTGAGAGGAACAAATGTGCAAAATTAAGCCAGCTGGTTCAGCTCTTGGAATGAATCAAAGCAGCCTTAAGATTATTCTAATATTTTCCAGGTTGACACTGGCTCCAAGCAGCTGTAGCAGCAGCTGGAGAACCACAGTTGTGAGCTGACTACATCATCTCCACAGGGAGGAAGAATGATATGGAGTTGGTGTTTCTGACTTCACAGTGCATGAATTCCCCATGCAAGTGGAATCTCCTGTTTGTCAGCCAATGTGGCTTTATGGCCCCTTTGTGCTACTGCAGAGGTACGCATTAGAGCCCATATCTGTGTTTAAACAAAGCAGAAGATGACTGCTACTATTTGTAAGGGCATAGCTAATTCTTTTTACCCATTTCCATTCTTGCTTGAGGGGATTACTAAGTCAGTTCCACGTTCTGCACCTTCTATAGAGATATGCGGCTGAGAAACTTCTCCAGATCTTCTCCCAAGAAGCTTGGACCATCAGTTAAAGTATGTACTAGAGTGCTCAGACATGATTTGCATTGCTGTTCCCTGTAAAGGGTGTTGACCAGATGTAGGACAAAATGTATCAATTTGTATTGATACAAATGTTTCTACTGGGTGGTGACGGTGGGGTAAGACCTGGATCAGAAAGGTGAGTAGCTGTACAGTTCCCTTGATGTCCAGACCTAAACCTTTTTTTCCAGGACCAAATGCTTCAGACACTAAATCAAAATCTGAATATTTCTGTGCCTGCTTTTCCCTCAGAATACTGACAGGGCACGTTTTGATGTCAGTGTCATTGCAGCTTACATGATGCAAATTCTCACTCTGCTACCCAGAAATGTCTCTCGGGAGACCCATTTCATATTAAAAGATTGGCCTCTGGTCTCAGTAACCCCAGTATAAATCTAGAATAAATTTTCTATTGTCAACAACAGTTATACATGCTATTCAGGGCACAAGTTATAGATGCAGGTCTTGCCCAAAAGTTGATTCAAAGCTCAGATGATTAGAAGGTGCCTCTCACTGCCCAGTGCAGATATTTTTCATCTCCTTAGTTTTTGGTGTGGGCTTATTTTCCTTTGGATTTATGTTCTTATTCTTTGGTACAAAACCTAACTTGAATGAGTGCAAAGTATGTAATTTCCATGCATTGCTTGGATTTGAGCAGACTGTCCATCAATTGCTGTGACCTTCTGCATTTAATTTCTTCACCTGACTACATTCACCTGGATGGTGATGTATATTGGGCAAATTAAAACTGTCTTGGATGCCTCTGATTTTACCCATAGAGAACAGGAGAAAGTTATTTAACTTCTATTTCATAATCTGGTTTTTTTGTCCAATTAAAAACCTAAAAAACTTCTTCTTAAAGGAGGAATAGCCACTGAAAATGAACAACGAAAGGAAAACAAAACTTAAAGCAAAACAAGACTGCAAAATAAGATTAATGAAAAAAGTAGTAGGTACAAAGTAATCTGAAACCCTGTTTCAGGTGTGCAGATGCTGTGTTATCCCTTCTGGCTTTTATGTCAGCCAAGGTTACTACCAAGCTATTGGAGTTCACTGAATAAACCACTGAACACTGAAAATTCTCCCACTATATCACAGTTACAGAAATAGAGGCACTAAGTAAGTTTATGCTGATCCACTGGGAACATTTTTAAAAAGTTTAATAGTCCTTAAAATTTCTCATTTCTAACCTGTCATAGGCTTACCTCATGACTGTTCATTTTGCTGTGTTATAAAAGCAGATAGAAAATGAGATTTCTGGTTCAAGATCTCACCAAAACCATCATTCCCGTTTAAAACATATCAATAGCCACATAACATTTAAGCCTGGATGGTAATTTCTTTCTACAGCTACTGCAGCAACAGAGCAATGCATTGCATGGCTTGAAATGCCTCTGGTCTAATTATAAGAGCTTACAAAACTCTGTGTAAAGATCACATGAAAAGATCACTGGAAAGAATAAATAGTAGGTGTCTAATTTCCAGTTCTGGGTAACTCACAAATGAGAAAGGCATCTTTAAAATATGTATTCTGTTGATAAGATTCTTAATTAGATGCAGTGGTTACACAGGTTTTGAAACACAGTCAGGAACTTCTGCTATAATTCACAGAAAAAGGAGTTTTTAACTGCCTGATACACTCCCATTGTAGTAGCTCCAAGTATCTGGATCCTGTCCAAGTGCACCTGAGCATAGCACCTGTTGTGGCAAAGAGCTTAACAGCACGCATAACTTTAAGTGTATTAATTATCTCCATGTTTTAAAGACCATAACTCAATTGAGGGAAGTGTCCTTGAAGTGAAGAACACTCATCTAAGCTGGTCATTCATTGCTGGATCAGAACAGAAGTACCCAACATATTACAGAAATACTTTTGTGAAATAAGTACTCATTTATAGCTTCTTTGCATACACGACTGAAAACATGAATTCTTCTTAGTTGATTCAGTAGTCAGTGGAGAAAGTTGGAAACTAGCCTGTAAAATCACTCCTGTTGGGATGCTAAACAGCTATTAAAAATTGAATTGATTAAGGGTTCAGAATAGTTCCAGAGAAAGGTGGTTAAAGACTTAAATATCTGCCTTCTCAAAAGGTTAACAAATCAAAAGAGAGACCAGCTGCAGGAAACCTGCATTCATAGAGTGTGCATTTTTACTTTTAAAAATTAAATGTGTTGTCAAATGCATCACCAAATTAACCTGACAAATGAGGTTTATTTCTCTGTCATTATTTTCCCTGCTGAGTTCTGTATGTCTTGGATGGCTTCAGCCCAGTTGAAACAAAATACATGTGCAGAGGAATAGGGAGGTTGGGGAAAGGCAGAGATTGTTTTAGGATGACCAGACTACTCCTCTGTATGAGCCCAGGTTTGGGGCATAAACTGAATGTACTGTAAGCGAAGGGTTTGTTCAGGCTTTATCTTTTTGGTGGTGTAGAAGAGTGTCAGGTCAATTACCCTTCAGCAAAGCTGTCAGGGTGCAGGGAGACTTGAGTCATTCAATATGATTGATCATCAGGAATCCGTTTATTGATTGACAACATTACATTCTTATATGGTACATAATGAGCTAATACATATTCTGTAACCTAAGCATTTATTGGATGTTTTCTTTAAGGGAAAACCACACCTTCTCTCATGCCTTTCTAATCACAACATTCTGTTATCAGGTTCAGCTGAAGCTGCTCAAGCTGTTTCCCAAACTCCCTGCGATCCACCTGCAGTAATGTCCGTGTAACCCTTTAATAGCCAAACTAAAATCAACCCCAACACAAAGCCTCTGTGAGTACTCCAGGAATCAATCAATAGATGGCCATTCTTCTATTTCAAATAGCCCAGTGGGGCTTTTCACAGTTCCTCCTAGAGAGGATGAGTCACCTTTTGAACCATGTCAGAAGTTGAGCCCCTGTGACTGTAGCTGTGTTAGGTGGTATGGCAGTCTGACGGCGGGTCTAGGTTTAAAACCAGGGCATTGAGCCTTCTGTAAAGGCACATGGTCTGGTACAAATCTTTGCTTGCCTAGGTTGCTAGCTGAAATTGTGGATGAACCCAGGAATTTGCCCTTCTGCAATTAAGTGGGAGATTAAACCTGATGATTGAATCAAAAGCTAATCACAAAGCTAATGTACAATATCCATTGGTGGCTCAGTATTTTACATCTGCAGAGGACAGAAACTGAAAGAAAAATTTCATGAGGTCTCTTAAAATACTGTCATCTCACTCCTTGTTACCATAAGTTCATAAATTCTTGTTACCTTTCTCAGACTGTTCATGTTAAAGACTTCTCTTTGGCCTTGAGGTTCCTTATATCTTATTCTTGATGATGCTCTGGTTGACCAGACAACCTTTAAAACTCCCTTTCAACTGAAACTATTCTATGACATTCTGGAGTGAGTTCTGTATAGAAAAAAAAGCCCTTAATATTCACTGAACAGAATTGTAATTGACCAAGAATTAAATTCATCCACATTTAAACCAAAGAGAAATGAAAACCAGACAAGGTGGATGAAGCAGTGCTGAAGAGATGTTAGAGGCCTTAGAACATGTATCTTGGCTATTTTAAGTGCCCATTTTTCCAGAATGGGCTGCAGGGAGCCACAGATGGTCTTGCTGGGGTCCTGGTTGCACACAGTTTGGGAAGGGAAGGTTTTGGGCAAGAAGCTCCTCTCACTCAAGTTCTCTACTGTTGTGGCTGTGCCAACTGTGGCATAGTTTCTATCTGTGAAAAATCTCTGCCTTGTCTCACATTTTCTCTTCCTCTGCTATCTTGAAGTCAGGGATCTGTGTGTTTTAAGATTTTGTTTAATTCATCATGGTTTTTCTATTGTGTTAGTTATTGCACCCAAAACACACCTAGCAACTGGAAATCCATTTCACTTATGTGTATTTCATTACTCACCTGAGAATGAGTGGGTTCATGACCAATGCAAGTTCCCTGCTTGAGAGGAAAGGTCTAAGTTTTGCTCAGTAGTGACAGTAAAAGTGGCCATCCAGGATACAACCAGCTCACACTGGCACCCCTGTAAGTTATAGTATTCTTGGTGACAAAAAAATCCTGGGAAAATATTTCTTGCTTTTGAAATGCAGAAGAAAATGAAAGCAAGTAACTCCCAGAATGACTGATAATATCAAATACATTTCTGGCTATGAGTCAGACTGAAAGAGACGCCTTATGCAATAGTGTTGGGTAAAGAAAACTATGTGATCAATAAAAGCAATAATAATATGAGACTGAACACCTCTTCATCAAAATGTTTCCAAAAAATATTAAACTCTTCTCACAATGTCTTCCAAACCATTCATAAACAGCTTTTGAGCCATTGTCTGCTTAGATTAATACTAGTACATTGGAAGACTCAGTACATATAACATCACAGATTATGTAAAATAAATCTTTGAATAATTGATATAATCAGGTGATATATTTACCCTTGTGGATGAATGAATTTGTTGCAAGCTTTTTTTTGTTTGTTTGGGTGGGTTGTTTTTTTTTTTTTTTTTTGTTTTTTAAAAGCCAAAGTACACCCATTCCTACTATGGTGTTTTATTTTCTGGTAACAAGCTTATTTTTAGTAGGATTAAAGTCTCAATTTCACCTGTTTGATTAATACTAAGACTTTATCAGGTTGCTTCAGGTACTCACAGTATTTAGAATTCAGGTGATTCAGAAATAAGAGCTGAAAAAGCTGTGTACAAAGAAAAAGAATGCAATTTTTGAGTTCTTACTAATCTATAGATTTCAGATCACAAGCAAAGTCCAACTACTGATATTTGGCCCTGCAAATGGGGAGAGGGAAATATTTTTTTTTCTCAGAGCAATGCAGAGAGGTGTGGGACTGGAAGCGACCACCTGGACTGAGGTATATCATCTGTTTTGTAGTATTTATGTCATATAACCATGTCAGGAAGGGAATCACACTGCATGTTAAGAAGGAATTCCTTTTTTAGTTCCTTTTACTGCTTTCCCCCAAGAAGATGGCTATTCTGTCTGTCTCCTCATCTGATCTCTGTCTTAATCTGTGATCATGACAAATAGATACCTTCCTTTCCTTTCCCTTCCTTTCCTTTCCTTTCCTTTCCTTTCCTTTCCTTTCCTTTCCTTTCCTTTCCTTTCCTTTCCTTTCCTTTCCTTTCCTTTCCTTTCCTTTCCTTTCCTTTCCTTTCCTTTCCTTTCCCCCCTTCTTCCCCTTCCTCTGCCTTGCCTTCATTCCCTTCCTTTCTCCTTTCTTTCCTTTCTTTCTTCTTTTTGCTGCCCTGTAGCATGTCAGTATCTTTCCTAGTATAGTAGATGCTTATTCTCTGTTATGCTTGTGCACACCATTCATACATGTCCTGAAGCCCTTGTTTCACTTCTGCTCGCATCCTTTTGGAAGGTGAAACTGTTATTTTCCTATATTATCCTACTCACCTGCTCTTGGCTCAGAATTTTGTTCTCTGTTTAAGTGTGACTCCCTAGAAATGTACTGCAGTTGGTGCCTCTGTGACATCTATGAGTATCTGTGATACTTATGAGTACAATGGCATTGATACTTCCTGGTTTCTACCAGAAATGTTTTACCTGACAACAAGGTAAATTTACACTTTTCATCACGGTTTAGTAATCCTGTCTTCCATTAATACCCTCAGACCTTTTCCCATTCTGTCATCACTGACTAATGAGTTCTCAGCTTAGAGAAAGGCTTCTTGTTTCTAGTCTGTAAGAGCAACGTGATGCCACTTTTGTACTAGGCAATTTGATTCCATTTCAACTACTCCTGTTCTTGAATACCTCAAGTACTTCCCAAGCAACATGATAATATTCGTCTTTACCAATGATGTCCCTCAGCAAATGTCATAGCTCAGTCCTGTTTTTAACTGAAGTCATTATAGGAAAATATGAGATGTGAATGGCTCATGTTGGTTTTTCAGCTGCAACCACAATCAGCTTTGCTTTGCACAAGAACTTCCTTTTTAAACCCATACCATTGTATTTCTTGCACTAATCCTTGTCTTTTCCTGCTAATAAATATTTTTCCATGTAGCATTTCATCAAATGATTTTCTCATGTCCAGTTTGACGAAGACCCTGTATTTATTTCATCTAGAAATTCACCTATAAAAGAAAACTAATAATTTTATTTTGTATTTTCATCCAGATCATGCCCCTGGTCATTAACTCTTCCATGACCTCTATGTCCTTTGTCTACTGTTGCTATTGTCAATGTACATAGACCTGAATATCTCCTGGCAAGACAACTCAATCATTCATTCAAAAAAACCCTCAATAATTTAAAAGAATACTTATGGTGGTGTCTCTCTTAGGTTTATTTAGGTTTTCAGATGAAGTACTTTTTATCATTTTCTACCTCTGCCACATGGATATTTGTCTGCCCCAAAGTGCCTCAGACGACTAGAAGGACATTGCTAATTATCTAGTTAAAAGATGCACACTGTGAAATAGCCAAGTTTTTTTCCTTATTTTGTCTCCTGATAAGTTTTAAAGTGAAACACAGAGGTAGAAGAGTAAGTTTGAAATAGCATCTACCCAGGTTATGCTTAGTTTTATCTAGGGCTCTATATACCAGCCTTCCTGAGCTCCTAAATTCATTCTTTATTGCAAAAAAATGAATGCTAACACTACCTTTCATTTCAGTCTTGACATTTCAGTAAATTTACCTCTCTGAATCACTAACTGAACTCAACAAAAGGTTTTTATCAGCTGATAACTTCCCTTTGGAGAGATTTAAAGTGCCAGATGACATTAGCTCTAGCTCAATGATGTTATTAAATTCTCACCTTAAATCTCATATACAGAAAGCTCTTGTCAGGTCACATGAATGAGATGATTGCATTAGTCATACTACAAGAGTGATACTCATTCCAGTAAGTTCACTGTATTCAGGCTGAAGTTTGATCTCTGAGAGGACACTTCATATCTGACATGATGTGATCTTTACATTGGAGTTTTGCTAGTTATATTCTTGTCATTATAATTCATACCTTCTTTGCCCTGTAGTATGCATTCCACAGTAACTTTGATGTTTTTGTTAAACTGTGATCTGCTACAGTATTAAAAACTACCACACAATTAGTTGACTCAAGACATTTCTTCTATTCATAGTTCAGTTTGAAACCAACTGTACACTTCCGAAGTACGGTGTCCCTGAACTGGCCTCCAAATTACAAAACTTAATTAGCATGACTGACATTTTGCATGTGGGAATTTATGCAAGGACCTACTTGTGAAGAGTTTAAATACACTGGATGAAACATTGATGAATTATGAATGATTATAATTAAATGCTTTTATTTCTTAATTTAAAAAATTTTCTTTGCCTACTTTACTTGTCTTCTTTTAACCCAGTAATATCCAGAAGGCTTGGGATAGTTAGATTTCTGTGTGTGTATGCTGATCTTGAAGGAAACCAGTGCCATTGACTAGATTTGGGGATTAAAATGGATTTATCTATGGATTAAGAACTCTATATGTCAGTTTTAGTGGGTGTTATGAAATAGGAATCAGCTAGCTCCAGAATTCTTAATACACTTATGTTTTTTTTATAGCTTAAATCATCTTACTATCAGAGCTCTTCAGCAATTTGAATGCACCTACAATATCCATGTGAGTTAAAAGGGTTATCTCCTGATTCTCCTAAGGGGATAACTGAAGTGAAGGAAGTTTAAACCAGCTAAGTCAAAGACAGTAAGAAATCTGCAGCAGTCTCCAAGCTAGAAGACAATTTTCTGGGCTCCAGGCCAGTGCCATGAACAGAAAGTTTTTCCTCCTGGTGTAACATTACTGAAACAAGCAGCACTCCTCCCAGAATGTTCTGTGCAAGAGAGCTCCTTAGGCAGGGCAGAGCAGGGAGGTAGATGCCTGTCCTCCGTTTGTTCAGCTCTGTAACTCTGTTTATGGTATCTTTTGTGGAAAACTACAGGAAGCTTTACAAACTCGAATTGTGCTCTTAGACCTTCTGATAGTTACAGGAGTATCAATGTTTTATAGTTGGTGAAAAGGGAAGATGTAGTGCTAAGGAAATTGTATTGCTGTTAGACGAAACTGTGCATGAGTTGGGAATCGAATTTTGCTTTTCTGAGATTGTCCTGTGCCACATCTGCCAGACATCTGGAGGAGACCTCACCTCACAGATTGTGTCAAGGAAACAGCAGCAATGCTCAGCAAGGCTTCAGGGATCTTGCATTTAATAAAGATTTGCAGATGGTTTAAGGGAGTAGTTTTAGAAATTACATTGGGGTATCTGTGTTGCATACAAGTCTCAGAGAATAGTGATGACATTGCTTGCTCTATGTTCCTTGTCTCAGCCTTTTGTTAGCTTGTATGCCACACCAGCTTGTAGTACAGCCTAATTTCCTGTGACTCAGAAGCACAAAAACTGTATCCCTACATTTCACCTTTGTGCAGTGAAAATATCGTTTGCATTCTGTACTGAGCAAAACCAGATATGCTTATTTTGGTGTCTTATTTTATGTTAGAAATTCCAAGCAGACACCACAAGGAAGCTTCTGGGAGTCCCAGAGCACCAGCAGATGTGCCCTTTTGGTACTGGGGTTAAATACGTGCTTCAGCATGGACTGTTTTGCATCAGCCTTTCTTATTGTTACCTTTGTTCTTGCTATTTAAATGTTTTTCTATTGCTCTTCACTTTCTTCCAATTTATTTTCAAGGTCTAATAATAATATAAAACCATTTTGATAAATACCACTGGTTTATTAAGTATATTTTCCATCAGCTCTGTATTGTTGCTTCCGAGTTTCAGTCTCCAGTTGAAGTACTTCTCCATGTCCAAGAAGTCTGTTTTTTCTCTCTCTCCTGACAGTCCCAGCTCTATTTTCTGCTTCATCGTGCTGCAGGACAGGGCAGTGAAAGACCTAATTTCTGATGCTGTTTTCCACCAGTGTGACAACATAAAGCTTGAACTTGTCTAGCATTTCTTGGTTTCTTGCCAGTTGTGGCTGGACAGGGGCTGTCTCAGTCTCTTCTATGGCCCCACATAGCTGATAAGGGACTTACCTCTATTGCAGTGCAGTGCTGAGACTGAGGGGCAACTGGGAACATACCATGGGCTGATTCCTGTTGCACCCCACTCCACCCTCCCCATTCCACGACCCAAGGACTGTGCTTATGCACTGTGCACCAGCACGAGCAGGCAGCGTTGGTGCTCCAAAATATCTGTGCATACAGAGTTACATGGCCGCTGCTGCCTTTAGAGTGATAGTGCAGTGGTGTGGGACCCTGTAGGATGCCATTTCTCCCTCTGGTTTGGGTATGTGGACTATGAGGCAAATGGATGGGTTCAACCTTTGCAGGTGAGCAACCTGATCCTTGTGATAGACCCAAACCTGCAGTCCATGCTGGTGTGTGAAGTGACAAAGGCCATAGCGGGAGGTGTCACCAGTCTCTGGTGTGTAAACTTTGTGCTTTCAAGTTTTTTGCCTTCCTGGTTGCTGACAGTGATGGTCTCCAAAGCTTTTTCAGCTTAATGTACTGGCATTTATTTACAGCTCCACCTTGACTGAATTTTATGTTCTTCTTTCAAGGGAAAACACATTGTTCATGAAAACCAGGGACTAATAGCAGACTAGAGCTAAGCCTAGTAAAAGCAGATATTATGCAATTTATCACTGCATGACTCTGCTAATGCATCGTTAGTCCAGGACTGCAGTACCCCTGCCATGTTTTAAAGTGCAGAAAGATAAGCGTGTGCTGTACCCTGAAGTGCCTTAGTCTCTAAATATAATTCAGAAATATAGGAAACAGTGCTCTGAATCTGATGACCTTTTCTGACACAATTACAGGAGCAGTGTGAAATGTTAAACATTTGCAGCAAGGGTGTACAGAGCAAATGGGAAGTTGGATGAGCAGACTGTTAATTCAAGCCTAGATAAGCTTCTGACTAAGAGGGTTTTAATTTTTTTTGTTGATTTTTTTTTGGTTTTTTTTTTTTTTGTTTTGTTTTTGTTTTTTACCCTGATATGATGCTTATATGATAGTTTTTCTGAGAAGAACCTATTATAACCTATGCTCTTCTGCAGAGCCACATTTAATGAGGAGGATACCTCACACTTTTAATGGTCCTCTACAGACTTCAAGGATATGAATCTGAAAAAGCATTGGATATTAAAATGTTTTTATTTGACTGCAGGTCTCTTCAATTTTGAAAAAATGTGTGTTGTTTGAAATTAAATGAAAAGATGAAACAGAGTATTTTCCCTCAAGACAGACACAGACAAAGCATTCACACTAAGTGTCACACTTGTGTCTCTCCTTGTCCTTTCAGGATCACTTTTCAGGGAAGGTACCAGGAACATCACTCAGTATTCTCAAACTCTTCTGAAATGAATGGAGATTGAAAACTTTTAGCACCATAGAGGAGAAGCTTACTTCCAGGGGAGTGCCACCTTTTGGGGCCTGCCCCAGCTCGTGTTACAGGCGTGGCTGCAGTGCCACGTTTGTGTCATTCGGTGGCAGAGAGGACAAGGCGAGGTCTTCCCCTGGTGCTCTGACCCACGTGGGCTCCCAGGATTTCTCAACAGCCTGACATTATTGCTTTTCTGTTTGTATGTTACACTTGAGAAGGCGGTGGGCGTTGGCCGAGTGGCGGAGGCCCCCGCCTGTGGAGCCGGCTCCTCCTCTGAGGACGCCGGTTCGAATCCTGGAGGAACTCACTGTCACCGTCCGAGCGTGCTCGGCCGTGGCAAGATGAACCTCAGGAGTAAAGGGAGTGGGGCCAGTTCTGCGCACACTGTGCCTCACTTAAAAAATCCATTGCGCAGGCTTATCCCAAGATCTTTGTTCGCGAAGTCCAGCCAACGAACAACTTCCAGGGGTCATAGGCAGGAAAGCATATGCCTATGCTGCAACCTCCCTATGCACACCCTCAGCCTTAAATCACATTGGCAGAACAAGCCAGGCAAGATTGGTCTGGCCAATAACAGTTCTTCAAATGGCTGAACAGTAACAAATCGTTCCTCTAGTTACCCACTGAGACCTGAATGGATAATCAGAGCCTGCAATAAAACCTGGAAATCAATAGTCAGTGGCTCTGTGAGTAGTTAAGAACTAGAGAAAGGATGGGCAAAGCTAACATCAGCAGCTGCACCCTTACTGGGAACACACAGGCTCTGTCATTTCATGTGTATAAAATCAGAGGAAGTTTTTCTTCTGATTTCACTCAGCAACAGGTGGTCAGCTGGTTCAGGTGACAAGTTGAGCTTCTCTGGTGTATTTGTCTTTCTGTTTCTTAAGACTATAGAAGCACTTTGTGTGAAAGGGTAGATGGAGAAATCTCAGGTTTTGTAACATGGTTCCCTTTGATCTTACTTGTTGTAAATACATGACACCTAAGCAATTTTCCTGGCAATCAGTTTTGACACAATCTCAGGAGAAGGTTTTGGGGTGTGTTAGAGTCCTTTGATCTGCATGTGTGCCCGCAAATGAGTGTTCATACAGCTTGATGGTAGCTCTTTGAAATAACAACACTGGAGAAGTGCAGTGCTCTTCCTCTTAATATGTTTATGAGTCATTATTCTCTTAGTATTAAGAGAATTTTTTGCCCCTCACTCCCCCTGTATTCAGCAAAGACTGTGAGAAATAAGATACTTTTTTTGTATTCTGATCAAGTAAAATTCTCAGGACTGGTTTGCTTTCAAGTCTTTATCAGTAGCAGATGCTGGACCTTATATCATTTGGCTTTACTGCCTTTTTTTTCCAGTTGTACAGGATGTGTGGCTCCCAGCAATGTGTGTGCTTGACAAGACACTTTCTTCTACAAAGACCAGAGACTGTGTTCCCAGGGGAAAATTTAATCATCAGACTCAAGAGTTGTTCCGTAATTTACACAACTGTAAAGAATATGGTCCTTCCAGGAGCTGCTACCAACCATGGCAGGTTGTCTCCCTTTTCCCTTCATGCACTTCAGCTTTGCCAACCCTTCCTTAGGAATACTCATTTCTGCAGACAGTCCTGTTGCATAAAGTGGTAACAGATACTAAGGTAAGCAGAAACACTATGTGACCTTCAAGCATGACCAAAACACAAGCTGCAGCTCCTCTTCAGAAACAATGAACTCGGACGGCCTGAGCCTGTCTTAAATTTTGGTAATATTCTGGCCCAGGTTTTGATGATGTTTTAAAGGGGTTTCTGCAAAAGAAGCTGAACCTTTCAACTTCTACCTTTCCTCAGCCTTATGGTCCACTCTTCAGGGCTTATTCAGACATAGACATTTGCACAGTTGTTTTTCCTGGCTGTGGCTCTTTCTGCACAGAATATGATTTGAACCCATGATAGAGATGCAAAGGAGAAAGAACATGAGTGTTGCTGGGAAAGGGTGATCCTGCCTCCAAGAGTATTTTCTGTACATTTCTACTTCAATCAATCCTTCAGATATCGCCCTGAAGATTATTTGCCTCCTTCTGCTGTGCCAGGTAATCCCAGTGTTTAGCGATGAACTATGTTGTTCCTGGCTGTTACTAATTAATATATTTTAACCTCTCAATAATTAATGTGGAAACTGGGAAGAATAATGCTGTGGAGGCTACAGCCTGAGATCTGCTGCCTGGCAACAGTGGATGTACATATCCATTATATCAAGAAAATTAGAAACTGGAGCAAGAACTGATCTGTCTGACATTTTGTAAGGTGATATAAATGGGCCCACTCAACAAACACTAGATTTATGTGAGGGTGTGAATGATACGTGTCTGGGGAAAAGATATTATCTCTCTTATGAAGGTGCAGTTAATACCAGACATCAATTAAGTATAGTTCATTAAAGCCTCTGGGTAATCTTATTTTTGGATGAGATCAGAAGAGCAACTTACAAGGACTGACAGAGGGGTTATCTTGGGAATAATCTCCACTTTTGCGTGTAGCATCTCTCATAGGATGAGCTAAGTGAAGTAACATCTAGACTGTAACAACAATAACCTTTTCCTCTGGAGAGACTGTGCAGTGAAAAGTAATAGTGGCTTATTATGTTTGAAGTAGTTGCATTAGGTTTTTTGAGATATGCCAGTCATGATAGTAGTGCTGATATGATAATGGTTGGTTTATGAACTTATTCCCCCTCCTCAGAGAGGTGGGTTTGCCTCTGCCATGTTGATGGGATGTGGCTTTATCTAAAACATTTCATCTGTACAGGTGGGAGTGGCTGGAGGGAGGGAAAACTATGGTGCTCTTAGAGATAAGAGTGTGATGTTTTATTGCTTCTTCCTGCTCTGGTTAAAACAGTCCTTTATACATTGAGAGATACAGTGTTTTAATGGAACCAGATTGAATGTTATCTTTTTGAATTTGATCAGTTGTCTTTACATTTTGAATCCCAAGTATAACGCACCAGTTGCTGTTAGGAAATAAAGTAAGTGTTCAATAAGAGTTGGTAAAGGCAATTGTGAGCCCGTGTCTTATTTCCAGTTGATGATGTGGCTATCATGCAAAGAGACAGAAGAAACAATTTTCTTCAATACACCTGGAAGAAACAGGTGTAAGTTTGGCATGGAGCCCAAGTTTACAAGGTAACTTCCGAGAAGCCTTGTTTCCTAGGTTATGCTACCAAAACAGGCTCCACACTTGCATTTTGACATTAAAACTGCTTCTAGAAGTGGCCCCTCTTTTCTAGTTTTTTGGTCTTGTGAAATCTTCTGTGGTTTCTTGGCTAAGCTTAATTTGTGTCACAGTTGCTCCAGTGTCGTGAAGCATGTAGGCTTGCTGCAGCATGGGCTTGAGGGTGCAGGAGGCAGCGAGGAGACTGAGCATCGCTGGATGAAGAGGGAACCAAAGGCTCACAGGGAACTGCTGAAGGGTGTCAGGAGGGAGAGAGAAATGAGGATGGGCTGTGGGTTTGTGGCAGAACTGAGCTGTCTGGGGTCATCCTTTCACCAGAGAGAGGGCTAAAAAGGTGAAAATAGAGAAACACTGCTCAAGAGAGGGTTATGATTTTAAGTTTCCACATGTTAAGACTAACAATGTGTAGCCTTTCAGCAAGTAGCTTGCTGAAACTGCAGATCTTTAAGTGTGATGATTTTTCCAAGCCAGTTTTTGCTTCTTTGTTTGAAGTAGAAGCTTTACCAGCACTTAGCATTACTAGCCCTGGTACTTTAACTTGCAGACCCTATTTGCAGGGGAGAAAAAGAATCTTTCCTGCTTTGGCATCATCCCAGAGATTACATCTTCTTCCTCCTTAGATTCTGCCCACCCCCAACACCTCGATGTGAGAGATCATTGGAGGGATGTTTACCCAAAACTACCATCCATGCAGCCCACAGTGCCCTGCAGTGGTCCAATGTTGCCATGAACTTACGGTTAAATGCTGTGGCGTTACCATCCAGCTCTTCCTTATTCACCATCTCTTTTCTTTTCCCTTCTTTCTGTGGCATGGAGCCTCAGCCTTGCTTGCTCTGTGGGTATAATAACAACTACAGCTCTCCAGAGCTCAACACAGCCTAAAGTATGTTAGGTTTATGGCTATGTATTTCAGCTGATCCTTGTTCATATCTGGGATTTTCTGTTTCAGAGACGCTCAGAGTAGGAAGTCATGTCAAATACCATATAATGAGAGAAAACTGGAAATGCTGGCTTACTGAAGGGATTATTTCCCACAGGCTGCTCATACCATCATGCATGGTTGTTTGAGTTTTCTGCTTCCCACAACTCTACGTGAAGATTTTTCTAGTAATTATTCCACTTTGTGGATTAGGGTCTTTTTCTCTACCTGTATTGATTTGACAAACAGGTATACACCACATCCAAAGAAAAGAGAGAATCCATAGAAATGGTCAGACTTGAGTGGAATATTCAGAATAGCATAAAAGCAAATCTGGTGATAAAACATGAGGCAAAACACAGTCATTTAAAAAAAACCAAACACATCAGCTTGAGGCATCCCTCTTAACAGTCGCTGCACTCTACTTAAAGAGCTAACAGTAATATGACCTGCTTCAAACCAATAAAATTTAATTGTATTACCTGCTTTTCTGCACTATAAGTAGCTCAGTTCTTTGTCAGGCCGTGCTGTACCTCATCTGTGAGCTCCTATGGCACGGAAGATAAGGGAGAAGCACATTTCATGGTGCCAGATTCTGGCCTGTGCTCAGCTTCCTCTCGTTTTCAGGGCAGCTCCGATGCAGATTTCTGCTGTGAGCTTTGAAGTAACAGTGCTGGAAAACAAAGAGTTTGTGAGGCTGCTTCACCCTTTCAAAGCACAAGGAAACTTGCAGCTTCCCAAAGCAGAAGGATTTTAATTAATTTTCCTTTTTTTCTTCTCCACACCCTCCCTCTTTCCTTCTGGGCAGGTTCTCTGCTGTAGTCCTATCTGATGCTGTTTTTCAGGATTCTTTGCTGCTGTCTCCATATGAGAACCTGATGTTTTCCTTGCAAAGTGCTGTCCCTCACACTAGAGCAGACTAAGCTAAGCTGGCTTTGCTGAGCTGAGTCGAGGCACAAGGACTCTGTAGATTTCCTGACGCCTTGGCTCTAGGTTTAGCCTTGGCCACTACTGCTGTCACCACCTGAGGTGCCACTGAAACATGAGTTCTTCATCCCTTCTATGTAAAATTAAATTAAGTCATCATTGTTCCCCAGACTATGCATGGAGCAGAGGGGGGCAAATAAGACAGGAGACAGTAGACAGCAAGCTCCCATAGTTAGTTTTAATGAGATGAATTAGAGAAAGGGGTATTTAATAGCAAATCTCTCTACAGCTTTTTCTGAAACAACTTTGCTGTGAGGCTGAGGGAAACTTCTAACTCTGATGTTCTGATTAGACAGGATGATACTGAAGGGCAGCCAGTTAGCAAAGCCACAATATTTTGGCTGTTACAGTAGATTTGATCACATATTGCAAAACTGTATAAGATGTGAGAGTCTTCTAGCCAATTTTTAAAATACTTCCTTCAGGCTGTCTAAATACATAAGTTCAGGGTTTATTTCAGTTCACACTGATATGCCAAATTCTCACAAAATATATATGTACATATAATTTTATTGCTCAAACACAATTTGTTTAAACATTCAATCTCCTATGGTTTTTGTGTGCATTTCCCCCCACTCCTTGCATTCATTGGGCATCTATTAATGCTCTGTAACCAAAGGAAAGAAATAATTTTTTGAAGTCTTGGCACTAGAGGCAGAAACTTATGACATAAAACCATCGTGGTGATTTGTTTAAATGATTAAAATTTTTCTAGATGAATTTTTCAGTTTATATATCTGAACCAATTTAAAAAAAAAAACCAAAACACCTACAGCTAAACCCCCATAAAATAAATGAGCATGAAGATATGATACATTCATTAAAAGACCCATGGATCTTTATATCTTCATAAAAACTCTGTGCAGTTTTGCTGAGTGTGGCGAGTTCATCTTCTTACATTGCTTTTCCGTATTTCTTCTTATTGTATTATTTTTTTCATCATGTGTATAACAGTTCAACTAGATTGTCTCCTATGTAATGTCAGAATCCAGATGATGACTACTTGGCAGATGGGCTGTATCCCTTCGTGGTCTTCTTTCATGTCTCATCTGGTCCCACTGCATATCTAAGGGGTCATGGCTAGCCTTGGAATTAAAACTAGGAGAGTATGACAGCAAGACCCATTGCTATGAAACACATAAAGCAGAAGAGACTTCACAAGAAGGATCTGCACCCCTTTTACCTTGTGGGTCATTGAGACATGGTGAAATGATTCAGCCTTGTTACCCAGGAGGCAAACAACAGAGACAGGATGAAGACCCAGATATCCTGAGCTCTGATTTAATCTACTGGCCAACAGTGCCTTTGAGGCTCTGTCTTCTAGAGAATGTTAGTTTTGCACTTAGTAAGCAGTAGACCCATGTAGAGGTCTGTGGGTGGAATCCTACTGAAGGCAATGAGGATGGCATACTCGGGTCTGATTTTCTTCCCTTGGTAGTAAAGATAAACCAGACAATGAATCCCACCATTCAAAATAGTTAATAGATGAACGTGTAAAAAGATACTGTGTTAGGCAAGGAGAGAAAGATACACAAGCCAGGAATGGGTAATGAAATACATGTTGGTGCTAAGTATCCTGCTCATTGTATGTATTATAACTTGGAGAATCAGGAATTTCCTGTTCCAGATATGTGTGCTGATTCACTGAGAAAATGTGCAGTGTTAAATTCCTGTGTCATATTTTTTATCCATGCTGGGGTTAGACCAGAGGTTGCAAACTGGATTGTCAAAACAGTACGTGCGGGTTTTCATAATTGTGAAATCTGGATCTTTTAAACATCCATTTGAAATCTGTCTTCACTTAAAAAACCCCAGAAGGTGGGAGGATGTGTCAGGGGAAGGATCACCCCCCTGCTTGCTGTGGCTTACAGCTTTATTTCCCCAGTCACTTTTTTCTCTGGCAGCCATCTGAGAGCAGGCTACAGATGAGGTGAATCTTTGGAGTGAACCTAAGGAACCATCACATATTTTTATGTGATTTTTCACTGCCATGTTTAATATTTCCACTGCAGAGTACTTCAGCATTACTGTAAAAGTAATAGTTATATGTAATAGTAATAACATGAATATCATTAGATCACATACTGGGTTGTAGATATAATTCTTCTTGAGGGGTAACGTGTATAATGAAAAGTGTCTGAAAGCTCCTTACTTATTTTGGCAGAATTGGGTTGGGTACAACTGGTTGGGTACAAGGTCTTTGCTCTCTGACATTGATAAGAATATTGTCAATCTCATCAAAGATAACTGTTTAATAAGCATTGAAGGATTCATCAGTAATCTCACTGAATTTTCAAAATCCCTTTTCCTGAAGCCGACATTGCAAAAAGTGCCTCGACTCTTCTGTCTTACTGTTATTGTGAACAGAATTATTAAGGATTCAATGGGCATCAAAACTCCTCTTTCAAGACAGCAGTGGTGGGTGTCACTGAGAAAGATGTGATGTGGTTTGCATCATCCCCTCTGCCCAGGCTTGGATGGCAGCTTGCATTGATGCTAGGTGACTAGAGCACCTCACGTAAAAGATGCTGCTTTTGACATTTCTGTGGTCTCTTGCTGACTGTTTCATGAGTAGTTCATTGGAATTTTGTTGCTGGTCTTGCAGACTTAAGTAGTGGTTTTCTGGGTTATTTTTTTTTTTAAGTACTCTAATTTATATTTCAGGTCTTGTTCCTTATTGCAGGTAAATGCATATTAATAGTAGGAGTATTACATATTTGGCAAATTATGTCACAGCTGAAATCTTCACACACAATACAAAACAACTACTTATGCTGAGATGGATGTATGATTGTTATATCTTTGTTTTCTTTTTCATTATCCTTTTGAATTAAGATTTCCTTGTAAAGCCATTATCCTCATTTTAAATAGCTCTCTTTATTGAATATGTCTCCGCATCTTCTAATCTTCTTCCATATGCTTATGTTGACTTGTTATTTTCTGTGATTTCTGAGCTCTAATTTCCTTATTGTTTCATATTTTTACAATGTCCTGTTCAAAAATTTGATATGTGCATACTCTATTTTTTTTCTCAAGTGCATGTAGGACAAAAAGTAGAAGGAACATTCTCTGAAAACTTTATTTACAGCTCTAGTGTCAAGCATTCTTGTCTTACACTGGAAATGGAAATCTGTGAAAAACTCAAGATGTGAGTGTGCATAACAATGTCTGTGACAACTGGAGCTGATTTGTTTTTTAACTGTGGCTTCATTTTTTCACCTACACCAAATAGAACGGGAAAGAAGCTCTTCCATTAAAACCCAGTGAAACACAGACTTCAAAACTGCAACATTTCAAACTATGCCACCCTGTTTTGCAGTGCTGCACACAGTGGCCATAGGTACAACAGTACCAATAAAGGCCAGTTGTAACTAGGTCTAGTTCATTGCTTTTCCAGTTCCAAAATGATCAGACACGTTCTCTCTATGTGTGACAGTACCTGACAACTTCCAAAATTCATCCTGCCACCTACAAGACTCACTTGGGGACAGGAGTAAAAGAGAACCTCAAAATTGCTCCATGACACAGGAAGGAAAGAAGAAAGGCTGTGGTTGTTATCAGTGTCATGGATTCCCCACAGTGGGAGGTGCACTCCTTAAAAGTGGACAGTGTTTTATAATATGGAGGAAAGCAAATAATTTCTGTTTCCTGCAGATTTCTGTGAAAACTTTCTGCCTTGGGACACAATATCTCCTAGACAACCTTCAGGTGGCATTTTTTTGGTCCCATAAAACTTATGTTTGTTTATGGAGATTTTGGGGCATTTTAATGGAAGTACTCATTTGATTTTGCAAAAGCGTCCCTGCCTAACACAAAACTTATTGTACTTATTAGATGAAACAGGTTTCATTGACTAAACAAGCTGTCAGGCTGGTACCTGCTTGGTACAACTGGGTAGAAAACCCGCCTGAGTCTTCAAGCTGAGGATTAAGTATTCTTAAGCCTTTTGTCTGGCTTGTGAAATATTTCCATCCATGGTCTATTAGTGACTGATTTCTTAGGTGTTTATTGTGTGTGATCAGCCACTTCTGATGCTGTTATCCCCTTTCTCTTCCTCCTGGGTTCTCCAACTCTGTTACTGGGGAAAAGGAAAATATGTAGAAAACCTGCAAGAAGTAAATACAGTATCAGTAAATGGTAGCTGCTACCTTCTTTGCTAGGCAAGTGATGGGTGGAAAAGAAGGTTCATGGAAGGGTGAAGAAGAGTTACATTCAGGTATTTGGAAATTTGGGAGATGGAGAATAATGTCTGATCAATGGGGTGGGGAGCAATCAGAGATGGGGTAAGAAAGAGCAACACCAGAGAAGGCTGAAAGAGGAATAAAAATTAAAAGTGAAGAACAGACATAAAAAAGAGGAATGGAGACATATTTTTGCTTTCTCTTGTACAGTGTAAGAGTGTACTGATTCTGAGAAAGCTCATGCTGGAGAGAGGATAAGGAAAGGGGAAACAAGGTGATAATAAGAGGAGGGAATATGTTTTCCACTGTCAGTTTCTATGGGCCTGACAAATAAAATACCTTTTTCTTATCTGGAGAGCACCTACAATTTGTGTAGACAACTGTTGTTGTTTATTTTCGGCGGATAAACAGGTTTGCTCTGTTAGGTAGGTATATCTGCTTAGAAGTCTGTTCTGGGGACATTTACTCAATACCCTTTATCACCCCTGTCTTTCATGCTATGAGTGGGTTACACTTCAGTGAGGGCATCTTGTTTTTCTAGACCTTAATTGCAAAACTCAGCAGAGCATTTTAGAACTGATGTAACAACTGCAAAAGAATGTCACATGAGACTGGTGTTTTCGTTCGACCGGCAGTTCTCCAAAGTTCTTCTGTGTGATCTGTTGTAGGATCTGTCAGTTGTTATGAGAAAAGATTCAGCTGCCAGAAAAGAAATGCAGGGCACAGATGGCTGGGTACTGACCAATCAGATTGATGGATTGGCAAGAACCACTCAGAGATGCTTTTTAAGTTTTCAGCCTATGGTCTCACTGAATCACTCAGAATAAGAAAAATAATAACTTATGAGTAGTTACATTTGCTATAGTGAGAGACACTTAGGGTCCTTCTAGGGTGCTAAGAGACAGATGCTTGTGTGAAAGGTGTAAGAAATGTTTTCACAGTCAGACAAGGATGAATTCCTCACTAGAACTTTTCTTCTGAATTTCAACAGCAGCTAGTTCATGTCCTGGGGCACAATCTCTTACTGATTGTGTAAACATTGCTTAGCTTACCTCGTGTAATAAGAGATTAATATCTTGGTGTCCCTTTAACTTGCCAAAGTCTGAATAATTGGTTATTTCCTACACTTTTGGTCATTGCTCTTTCATAAGTGTGAAAGTTTATCCTGCTTTGTACTCAGCAGTCAAGAATGTGTGGCCCTGTTATTCATGTTCTGATAGTCAACATGAACAACACTTGAACGTGGGATGCCTACATGATCAACAAATTCCTCTGGCTAATCCTCAGTGCACTGCTTTTTAGCAGCAAATGGCAGTCAGTCAAGAAATGAGCAAAACAGCCACAGAAATACTGGCTTTTATCTTCATTTTACAGACATTAGGAAGAAAGGTTTTGGTGTGGTATGGTGTGGTTTTTTTTCTTTTGTTTGTTTGTTTGTTGTTTGTTTCGTTTTGTTTTTTTCTTCCCCACATACAATGTTCAGTTTGCTGCACAGCATGAAATGCAGATGTTTCAGTGTGGGAAATACTGACTTTCTGAGCCAAATAGAGAATTTTGTGAAACTTGTTTTGGGGCATGGACATTGCATCATCCATCAGGGAAATAAAGCTAAACTCAGGCCTTAAATCTCTTTTAGCTAGCAAATGAGGAAATTCAGTGGACCTAAGACCCCAACAGCAGACATTTATTTGCCTTATGGAAAGGTTGAGCAGTTGATAGACCTAAGAAATTGGTATGCCATAGGGAAGAAAGAACCAATGCATTTTCTGGTTGGAAGCTTTTTTATAAGTATGAGCATACTTTATAAAATATCAGGCATTTTAGCACAATATGCAACACCTTCAGCACTGGTTTTATGAATGAAGGATGATTATAATAATTCTATGGCCTTTCTAACTTGTCATGTATCAGTTAGCAGAATCTGGACATTGTGAAAAGGTTTACTGTAAGGTACTATCTCCTTTATTCCTCAACTTCTACAGTTAACTCTGACTTAAATGATACTTCCCAAAGTGTTATCCAAGTGCCCTAAGTTTCCACAGGGAAAGTTTATTTTATTTGTGTCTGAAACTGATCTTGCATAAAAGTGGTGCCATGACATACAGTGACAATTGACATGATACTTAATGATTTTTCAGCTCCTCCCCTCCTTGGTTATCAGCAGAAACAGAAAATTAGAATCCCTGAACAAACACTCTAGTGTTTAATACTAGATGAATTGGCTTAATGCTTGCTGATCTTGTGTATGAAAATAGAAACTTTTGGTGGTGGCTTTCAGCTACACAGAAAATATCTTTTCTTCTTGGACAATGACCTGATCACTGTTGTTTCTGACTGCCAGGTCTGTCTGATTATTTTCTTTGGTCTTAAAAAGAATATTCCCTAAATTTGCTAAAGGGGCCTTGGCTGTCCCTTTGTGTTTTCCAATTTACGTTTTTTTTGTGTTTGTTTTTTTTTTTTCTTTTTTTTTTTTTTTTTAAGCAGATGAGCTATGTGTTCAGCCAACTTAGAATTTGTTTTAAGGGAAGAGAGGCACTCAAGTAGAGCTTCACAGTGCTGATGTAATGCAATAAGGAAAGGTATTTAAAGCAGCCTCAAAGAACAATTTTCAAATGTCCTTTTAGGAGATGTATGCTCATATTAGAACAGCTGTGTCCCTGTCCCTTACCTTTCATAGGTATACTACCATCAGGACGCCAACAAAAACTACGTGTTCCCAGATCGTGTAATTCAAGATTATAGAGAACTCAGTTTGTAGTCTCTCCCTGACAGTCATTGCTGTTCAGTGTACACCTACATAATTGCATTTGTTTCCTATCCTCACCACTTCACGCTTGCCTAGTTTTTGATGCATGGGTAAGAGAACACTTAAGTGTCTGGGAAGTCACACCCTATGTCCAGTCACAAAAGAGTTGGGGTCCCTGAAGTACTTCTTAAAAAAAAAGCTTTGGAATATGTTTCTCACAGGAAGGTCACAAATGGATGTCACTTGTGAAAGGGCAAAAATATCTTCTTTGTTCTGTCTTCAGAACATATGTTGTAGTAAAGAGATGAGCTAATGTTCTTTCTGGGTGCTTTACTATCTGCTGGTGTTTCTCCTGGCTTTCAGTTCTTAATGCGCCAAAGAGGACAGTTCGCTTCTGACAGTGAAATCACATTTGCAGGAATTGACAAAAGAAAACATTTGTCCTTGTCTTGTTCCTGAAGACACCAGCTGACCAAAAAATGTGCCATTCTGTATATTAGGTTTCTCAGTTGTTCTGTCTTATGTTGTGGATGGATTCTCTTTACTTCGTCCTATCCCTCGGCTCCTGTCCCTGGCATGGGACAGGGAGGAACAGTTCAGAAAGATGTATCATTTGCACTGCTTATTTATAGCCCAGAGGAAAACAAATGGAGAATTAAGCAAATCATGAAAGCAGATTTTCTGCCACACACAAAGCAGACTGGAACTGTAACACAGCTAACAAGCTTAAATTCAAAAAACATAGCATTTTGGTGAAGGAGTGGGATCAGATTAGGGAGGAAAAACATCCAGGTCTAGAATTTTTATCTAAAGAGTCTTGTAGAAGTGAGAACTAGGGTGGGTTCCTCCTCTGCAAATAGCTACATCAGCGAGGTGAAAGCATAGTGTGGTGTGAGCAAGTGTTCCGAGAGTCAGGGAGGGGCACTGATTCTCCTTCACAGAAGTAAGCTGCTGCCTTGGAGTGACAGACAACATGAGGGAGATATTCAGACTTGAAAGTGAAGCATAATCTCTACTTAGATATGAAAATATTTAAGGAGACTAGCCAAAAGAGTGCTAAGATTTAACTGAAGGTACGTTATTTTCTGAAACACTGTCCTCAGCTGTCTCAAAGATAACAAGGCAGTGACAGAGATGAACAAGTTACTTTGCCCTCCTCCAAACACAACCTGGGGATGAAGATTTGCATTGCATTTCGGAGACTGTATGGAAAAAGGAGTGTAGGTGAAGGATTACAGAAAAGAATGCAAGAAAAGCAGCTGTGTAAAAACTAAAGCAGATATTGGAGAGCATAAATGATAGCTTAAGAGACTAAAAGGGCAGTGAAACACAAGGAGAAACCAAAGACAGATACATACCATATATAAAAAGTAAAACCAGATCAGAAAATATATTTTAAAACAGAACAGAAACAATTGGCATTGCCTAAATTCTTATCTCCACACACTTGTTGTTGTTGTTGGCTAGACTTCACGAATGAAGATTTTGGGATAAGCCTGCACAATGGATTTTTTAAGTGAGGCACAGTGTGTGCTGAACTGGTCCCACCCCCTTTACTCCTGAGGTTCATTTGCCACGGCCGAGCATGCTCGGACGGTAACAGCGAGTTCCTTGGGATTCGAACTGCCCAACGGGAGCAGAGACTGCATCTTGTCCAGGGGGAATCACCCACAAATTGGTCATTTAGTTCTGGTTGCTTTGTTTCTCTTGAATATATATATATTTATACATATATTGTAGTTAAGAACTGTTATCCTTTCTATTATCATACATTAATTAAGTTTTGTTTTGAATTTAAAGGAAGCTTGTCTCCTTCTTTGGTTTCTAGTCCAACAAATTTCCTAATATCCTCTAAACTTAGACATAATTTGGTGCCCAACATGGGACCTTGAAAAAGAAGGATAACAGTTCTTGTGTCATTATATGTTCATTGAGTTTATTGCCCATATGGACCATGATGAACCATATATTTGTTTTTTGTTGGTACACACTCATGCCGAGAGGTGTAGCAGGTTTAAGCCTTCTTAACCTACCACTGAGTAAAACTCAGGTAGCTTCGATTCTAATAGAGTTCTTAATTTGGTTTTATGGTGGTGTGACTTAAATGTCTGTGGGTCTCATTTTAAATGTGGTTTCAAGGTTGCATTCATGTTCTGATCTACACTGCTACCTCTGGGGGTTTAGTAATAATGGTACCTATTTTTGGGGAGGAACACAGTCCTTCACTCATTACCCTCTCAAGTCTGCTGCAGTAGTTTTTGGGAAGCTTAAATTCTCTCTAGATGCCCGAGATATCATGCTCTGTGTGCTTTGCCTACAAGGTTGTATCATTATGGCCTACCTTATGTTTGAAGGTAGGGCCAGAGTTTTTCAAAAATGCAGTCAAAGCGAGGGGGAAAAGGGGAGTCAAGATGCAGGACTTGCCCCTGGGTTCCCCTCCATGCAGGTGGCTGTCTGCGGACACCGGAGCAGCAGCCAGGCAAGAAAGCGCGCGAGAATGCAGGACCCTGAGGGGAAAAGAGAAGAGAGTGAAACGCCTGATGTCATTGGGGTGGAACCCCTCAGTGCAGCCTCCCCAGGGGGAAAGGGAAGAGTGTAAGATGCCCAGTGTCAAAGTGACTCAGGACGTGGCTAAACTGAGGGAACAGTTTGAACCAATGGAAGTTGCCCCTATCCAAAAAATAAAATATAAGACCAAATCAGTCCACCCAGGGGATGATGAGGGGAAAGTGGAACCTTCACAGACAGCAGAACCAGAGCCAGAGATCATCACTGAATCGCTGTCATTCAACAATCTCCGCAGTCTGTGGCAGGACATTACTTGGCAACTGGGCGAGCCCATCCTGACTTGGTTGATCTGAGCCTGGACCTTATGGGTGACAGCTTGCAAGTTGACAGTGCTGAAGCCAGGTTTTTGGGGTCTCTGGCCCAGGATGTGGATCTCGAACAGGTTTCTGTGAGGGACCCACAACCCCTTTCACTCTGGGTACAACTTCTCACAAGTGTAAGAGAACGTTTTCTTTATAGGGACCTCCTGCAGGAACATCACCTTAAGACCCCTTGGAAGACTATGGAAGAAGGAATCCGGCATCTGAGGGAAATGGCAGGGTTGGAAATGATTTTTGGAAGAGAGGGGCAATCCAGACAAGATCAGGTGCACTCCAGAGATGTGGTGGAAACTTGCATGCACATGTCCAGACGTACACATCAATTACCTCTCATCCATGTATTCAGAAGGAAATAGAGAAACAGTGGGCTCTGTAGTGAGTAGACTCAGGGTACATGATGGAATGGTCCAGGGCCTATTACACGCCCGTATCTCTGCTGTGGAGACAGTGCTTGAGAGTCTCAAAGCAATAGTCACAGAGGTAAAGGAGATTAAGGAAAGCATTTAAGTGGCACCAGTGTGAGTCTGAGCCAGACGCCTCCCAGACAGGGAAGGTGGACAGGCCTCACGAACCGAGCTGGTACTTCCTGGTTGATCATGGAGAAGACATGAGAAGATGGGACAGGAAACCTACGCGTGTACTCGCAGCCCAAGTACAAGAATTGAAGGGGAGTGAAAGAAGAAGATCAGTGAGAGTGAGTGCAGTACCAATTTCCAATGGGCAAGAACCTGACCCACTAGAAGGTACCTCCCAGAGAAGGAGAAGAAACTCTGGTCACTACAACCAAGACCAGTGCTTGAGGGACCCTGCCTCTAGACAGGTAGAGGCATGGGACAACCGTGTCTGCTGGACTGTGTGGATTCGGTGGCCTGGCATATCAGAACCACAGGAATTAGAAGCTTTGGTTGACACTGGCACTCAATGCACGTTAATGCCATCAGGACATGTGGGCTCAGAAACTATTTCTATCTCTGGGGTGGTGGGGAGTTCTCAAGAGTTGACTGTGGTAGAGGCTGAAGTGAGCTTGACCGGGAGAGATTGGCAGAAACACCCCATTGTGACTGGTCCAGCCGCCCCATGTATCCTGGGCATGGACTGCCTCAAAAATGGGTATTTCAAGGACCCAAAGGGACATAAGTGGGCTTTTGGGATAGCTACTGTAAAGACAGAGGAAATTAAACAGTTGAATTCATTGCCAAGTCTCTCAGATAGTCCTTCTGCTGTTGGACTGCTGAAGGTTGAGGATCAGCAGGTGCCAATCGCCACCACAACAGTGCATCGCCGGCAGTACCGAAAGAACCGTGATGCCATGATCCCCATCCATAAGACGATCGAGAACTGGAGAGCCAAGGAGTGGTCAGCAAGACCCACTCACCCTTCAACAGTCCCTTCTGGTCTGTACATAAGTCTGAGGGAGAATGGAGACTGACTGTGGACTATCGTGGTTTGAATGAGGTTACTTCACCTCTGAGTGCTGCCGTGCCAGACATGTTGGAGCTCCAGTATGAACTGGAGTCCAAGGTGACAAAGTGGTACACCACCATTGACATAATTTCCTCTAAACTTAGATACCAGAGCATTTGTGGTGTAAATGCAGAAGAATGATTCTAGAAAGTGTGTATGGAATAGTTCATCTTGCTTAGAGCTGATTAAGAATTAGTCGAAGAATTTATTTTTTGAGCATGAGTAATTTTGTTTAAACATGAAACTGTAAAATCAGTCTTCTGATTGTTTAGTTATTATTCCAGAGGAATGGAGATTTGTTTACAGTCTTTCACTAAGTGTCTCTACTGTCCTTGCCACAAATTATGACATTTTTCAGAAAGTCATAATAACTCTATGTATGAACCAATATTTCTTCCCAAACACATGCAAAATATATTTATTTATGTGGTCTATGGATTGGACCATTAGACTGTGACTCAGGACGTCCCCTTTCTTATTTCTAGTACTGTCTAACACTATAGTCTTGGGCAAATCATGTTGTTAAAGACTGTTGTATTTGGCTTTTGTGATGCCGTAGATCTGTGAAAGGGACAGGCTTTTGTTAGAGAAGATTTGAAAAAAATAAATTGGGCCTTTATTTACACAAATTCTCATTATGCCAATGAGGGGATTGTTCATTGATTCTTATACGATAAAGTTCAGGATTGTTCTGGAGATTCCTTAATCTTTATGTAGCTACCGTAATGGTGATAGTCATGTAATTTTCTTCTGAAAGGTTTAAGGAAGTCATGTTTCAGGAAAGATTGTTGGTAAGCTGTGAAAAAGAGGACTATAGTCCCTACCCATGATCAGGTTGTAGAAAACATATCACTACCATCCACAATTCTCGTCAGGGTGTTTAGCTCAGGTTCAACATACAGTGAAGATCTGGACACGGACATGTGGTCTCACTGCACCATGTCTGCTGAGCAGATTAAAACTGAATTCTTTCTCTGTCCAAACTAGAGATCTTTGGTTGCAGCTCTTGTGAGAGAAATAAGCATTAGCCCTTACAGGCACAATCATTGTCTGCTGGTTCATATATGTGCAACTGACTGCAAAACTGAGACTTATGTCCAAGAAACAGAACAGGTTTATGAATAAGGTGAGAGATGGTGTTGACTGTTGATTGTACGTATGCAAATCTGAGTTGGAGAATAATGTTTGGACTGTGGAATTTTGCTTGCATTTAACACCCAAATATGGTATCAGGAAGCATACTGATAGGAAATTGTTTATTAGAAATATGCTCTGTGTTTGCATATGTATTCTCTGGCGGTGCTGTATATTAGCTAGATGTGGATGAAAAGAAAGCTTTTTTGAAAGGTTTAATTTCTTGAATGTTGCAAGAGAAAGAATGGATCAATTTACAAAAAGAACATACTGTAACAGCAAATCAAATTGACAGTTAAAAAACCCTATAAAATTTCTAGCACATTAGGAAAGCATTATGTATCTCATTACAGATAGACTACAGGAATAGAGCAAAGAAAAGATGGCTAATTACACATCTCAAACAGAACACTTTGTGCAGATTGGATTGGATCATGGAATTAATCAAGTATACGTGTTGAATTAGTCTTCAAAGGTCAAAGAAAAATAAGCAGGATATGTGTGAAACTGATCTTCCCCCAAAAACTCATACACTGTAAAAATTAATGTCTGCTTCAAGACACTTTGTTAGCAGTTGACAAGACTTTCACACATGCTCCTGTCTCCCTAGGTGTATTAAATTTCCGTTTTTCAGAAAGAAGTTATGGAGTGGAGAAAAAAGCATGTGATCCCTTACAAAGGACATTTGGAAGTCAACCAGAGAGACCTTGTTATGAGTCCTTTTAATAAAACATTCAGTCCTCTGCCCAATGCCCTGTCTATTAAGAAAATGACAACATGATAGGAAGCTTGGCAGAATATTGAATCTGAATGTGTGTGAGGTTGCAAAACCCCCAACAGCTAAACTACTTCTGCTGCTGAGAAAACAGCAGAAGTTCCTCCTCCATTTGTATCTATGGGGAGCTTAAAAAAGTTTTTAGACTAATGTGCTTTGTTGCTTTTGTCACTGACTCAGAAAGTATCTTCTGCCTTAAATTGATTACAAAGGGGAGATTTTTTGTAACTTCTCAAATTATATATCTCGCACATATAATTTTACTTCTTTTCTCAAAAGATCCTTTGTTAATGCAAAAGACCTTGATTTTGTCATAAAATGAGCTTTGCGAAAGTCAAGTTACTATAACAACCAAGTACACCTCTTCAATCCAGAAACCATGATTTTATGCTAGTCTTCCTCTTTCTTTTAGAATCAGAGTAATTTAAGTTGGAAAGGACCTTTAAGGCCATTGAGTCCTACCATTATCCTAACACTGCCAAGTCCACCTTGTCTGTAAGTGCCATATCTATGCGTCCTTTAAATGCCTTCAGCAATGATGACTCCACCTTTTCCCTAGGGAGCCTGTTCCAAAAGGTTGGATAACACAGCCAGAAACCCTCACAGATGAACACCAGGTTTATATAGACTTAAAAAGCTTCACAGTTTATACATATATTTGACAGACATGCATCATTATGCAGACATATTCCTTTCTTCATCTCTACAACTCATCTAGAAATGAAGCCAAGACTAGAGGAAGAAATTTGTCGTACTTGGTTATATATAAAAATATCTACTTTCTTTTTAATATGGTCCTTCTGAAAAGCCAGTGAAGAATATTAACTAGGATCACCATTGGAGTAATTGGATTATTTACCTGCTGGCATGGCTCGGATCCCACTGTGCCTCTCCTTTCCCTTTCTGTGCTGTGGCTTCTGGAAGGTGGTGGCAATTGGTGGAAGAAGAGTAGTCTTCAGACAACTTTATACATGTTAGAGGAATAACTGAGGCATGGATGAAATTGTATAAATTACTTTCCCTCCTATTTTCCTTGTGGTTTGTTCTCAAAAGTTCTTAAAAGTACTAAGAATTAGACCCTCTAGCTCAAATAAGAAAGCACAGTGTAGTACAGTTTCATTTACGATGAATCTGTTTGCTAAGCACTGTTACCTTTTTAACTTTGTAATTTGCTGTCTGAAAAAATATCAATAGTCTAAGAATTGCATTGACAAAAATGAAAAAATAACGCAGATGAATGCATGCAAAAAGCCACAGCATGCAACTCAGCCTTGACCCTCTCCACTTCCATCTGTTCTCCCCAAGTAAATTATTACAGTGTGGGCTCTCTACTTAAAGTGCTGCTGCTTGTGAAAGAAAACAAGCTGGGGTAAGCTATTAAGAAAATAACACTATTTTGACTTTCAGGCTAAAGTGGGGAAAAAATAACTTCATTTAGGCTACTCAGAGATTTTTAAAACTGGAGTTAGTCTTCCCTGGTGTCTATTAAATGAATAAATCCCCAACCTTTCTGCAGAAATCTGTCAGAACTTCGGATGAAAAGCTCTTGATGTATGTCATAATGATTGGTTTGGAAGTTGTTGGAGGCAGCAGGAGTAAGAATACTGGGGAAACATTCTGTCTTCCAGGGCTGGAGAATGCTGCAGAGAAACTGTTGCTAACAATGGTTATGGTAAAGGAACTTTCCCGTGTCTCCTAAAGTGCAGATTGAAGCTTGAAAAGCAAAAGTGCCTTTATACATGCATTAGAACATTTTGGGTGAGTTGTTCCATGGTGCTGTGTGTACCTTCGTTGGTCAGGACTATGACCTTCCTTTGTAGATATGAGCAAGGGATTTGAAGGGGTGGGATCAGAAGTGAAAGAATTAGAGTTGGAAAAGGGTAGCCAAGACATGATCTTTTTGCCCTGGGGCACTACTAGAGGTCTGAAGACGAAGCCTGTTGTCTGGTCAGTCAAATGAGAGCACACTTAGTAGTATGCTCTGCAGAACAGAAGCAAACCGTCTGGAAGCATTTAAGATTTTAGGTCTGGGAAGGCATTGCATTTCCTGATAACTGTACAGAACAGGAAGAGGTAAGGATCAAGTCCTCACACTGAGTTGACAAATGAGGTAAGATTGAAAAAAAAGGGGAAGCTGGAGCACATTTTTTCATATTTACTGCTGGTAAAAAGTATGGAAACCAGGTTGAGGGTCTTGTCAGGAATAATATGGAGAAGCACAGAAAGAGAAGAGCAGATAGACATCTGTGATCTCGTCAAGACTGTAACAAGCTTCCTAACAGAAACAAAGAAGTAGTGGAAGTCCTTTATCATGACACTGGATCCACATATGCTACTCCCTACAGAATAACAGTGAGACAACAGGGGTCCTGCCTTGGGAAAGGCACTGTGATTCTGGATTGCATTGGAAGAGAAATTTCCAATACAGAAGGGATAGCATTAATGTTTCTCTGCAAGGGATGTGGATGTCTGTGTGCTCTTCTGAGCAGCCATACTTAAGAAAGATAATTCAAATTGGAAAAGATACAGAGGAAGGCTGCTAGAGTAGTTAAGAGAATGGAGAGCCTTATCTTACAAATAGAGGTTAAAAGGACATGGTCTCTTTAGATTAGCAGTATCAAGGGTGAGCAGGGATGATTGCCATCTACAGCATATCAGGAGTGTAAAGACTACAGAGGGATAAAAAAACATACTAAGACAAAGAGCAATGATGGTAAATAAAGAAAGATCTATGCTATCGGTTATTAAGAAGATAGAAATTAGAATAAGGTTTTCAACTGTCAGGGTAATGCAGAAAGTTTCTGCAGGTTTTAAAAAAGAAGTTTGATAGGTTTATGAAAGGAATTTTTTGATGCCCTGTTTAAGATTTAGAGTGCTGTCCCTGATAGACCAGACTTGCCTCACCCCATGCTCCTGGAGTGAATAAATGTGTATGTTACTGAGGTGAGATCTTTGCCCTCCTTATGTAACTTAGAAAACATAATAGATTGACTAGTTAGAGCCAAGGAAAATCATTTGTATGACCACTGACAGCAGTTTACAGGAGTGGTTATGGAATATCTTTTTTAGCCTTAGGGAGAAGGCAAGCAAACAACAAGAATAGCTCAATTGCTCAGGAAAACAAAGAAAAGGACCAAAGGAGAGAAGCAAGTAGGAGAAAACAAGCACAAAGTCTTAAGATAAAAGTTGAATTGCAGTAAGATGGAGACAGACAGTCTGAGAAAGTACAAATCTTGCTCTTGAGTGTTAGTGCTAGGGAAAGTGATGGAATGAGTAAGGGTTGGCCACCACCCAAGAGTCCATAAAATGGGAAACAGGACAGATTTATGAATTGTGGCAACTACTATCCCAGGAAGAAAAAAGCAGCAGAGCATGGAAAGGATAGATGATAATATGAGTATGGACCTGAAACTTTGCCCAAGTTGAAACTTCACTAGTATAAGAGTTTTTAGATATCAAGTTGTGCTCAGGTAAACACTTTGAATGAATTTTATAGCGTAATTGGAGAGAAAGCTCTGCATTGGGCTATTTCTTTGAATGGGCTGAGCTGTTGCATGGAGTTTTCTTGACTGAAGTTCACCTCGGAAGTAGATTATCTATCTTGGCTATGACAGCAGGTGGCTAATATTGAGTTGGTAAACTGGCCACAGAGATCTCCCAGAAGGTCTTAGACTGTATTTGGCAAGATAAGACAGCACTGGGGGGCGCTTGTGGAATAATACTATCATGCCATCTGAACTACAGGTGTCCTGGCTCTCTGGCCTGTACTCCTTAGACATCACAGAGACAGGTGCCTCCAAGTTTAGAGAACTTGCATCTCTGGCAGGTCCAAAGGATCTTAGTGAAGCAGCTGGATGAAAGAGGGGCCAACAGACATTACACAGGACATTAAATCAGTGTCCAGACGGACTTCATCTGCCCTGTGGCCCAGCCTCAGTGTAATCCTGGCAGTGCTGATAAGCAGAAGGCCTAAACCAGGGTGAGGTGAGTAGATCCTACTGCTGTGGAAGAAAACCATTTAGCGGCTAGTAGCATATGCAAGATGCTGGCATGACAAGCCCAGAGTAACTTGCCAAGATAACCCAGTACAATAAAAGATCCACAACTGAATACCATCAAACCTCTACAGTGTGTGTTGCCAAGACCTCAGTATGTTGAAATGAAGATAAATAATACCTGGAAAAAAACATTGCTGATGGAAGATACCAGCAGCTGAAAATAACTAAGGTAGAGGTAGCTATGTGGAGAAGGAAAGTCAGCATACTGGTATAAGCTTCTTGCATTTTTGTCAGGAAGATGTGATCCAAAAATACAGAACAGGATGTACAGGCAGTCAAAAGATTCATCCTGTTGGTGTGAACAGAGTTAAAAAAATAAGCAGCATAGTATAATATGTTGTAGGATTTGCTGCAGGTGCAGAGTGGGATTTAATTTAAGGGGTTGAATGTGAATTTCAATGGGGTTAGGAGCTAATTTCATTAGATATTAGTATTCTACAAACTTTCTTCTGAAAATTCGGTGTGACTCAAACTATTTGTTTATTTGTTTCTCTGCTCAGTAGTTTGTTTTGATGGCTGAATAAAAAAATAAATTCCTGAATACTTTGTCAAAGACTGTGATCAGGCAGCTGAAAAACAGGTGCATCAGAAATGAGACAAACTTGAGAGACTGGGAGATTTCTGAACTCATTTTGCACAGAGTGAGATAGGATTTAAATAACTCAGATGAAACTTGGTTAGGTATTGTATACATTACTGTTAGTCTCGGATCAATTCTTTATTGGTTTCATTTGAAGTGTGCTGAAGGGTCAGATTTGTAAAAAATTCTTTCCTACTTCAAGGAATGAAACAGAAAAGGCAGAGGTGTTTAGATTTGATTGACATTCTCATGGCAAACTGCTGCAAATCTGGCTGAATATTTTGGTCTTTACATGGCAGTAGGTCTCTTCTGAAAATTTGTCTTTAAATACATGTATTTCAAAGGCACAGAGGTTGTAGCTCTTGTAAGCAGGCTTGTTCAGTGCTTAATACATTGTTGCTAAAGTCTTACAGACTCAGAAAATGTGTAAACTCTGGAGTCTTATAGACTTCAGAATAGGATCACTATAGGCACCTCCCTGGAGGGTATCATGTGCCACAGATTGGTTTGAGAATTCTTTGAGAGCCCATGTGCAGGCAAAAGGCAATCACTGCCCAGTGCTTGTGAACCTTCATAAACTCTCTTTAATGCTCTTGCAGGGATGTAGCTACATAGGCCAAACTCTTGAGTTGCTGATGTGGTTTTGGATCAATTCTTGGACTTTAATACGCAAGTCTAACCCAGAGCAAAATATAAATTTCAAGACTACAGTCCTGTACAGCTGTATGGAGAAGAAAATCCAGAACGCATATAAATATATTAAATGCTTAATTGTTCAATTTAGTGCTTGGTTGGTAACAAAATCAGATACATATGGTAATAAAGCTGTGATTTTACTATTATCAGACACTTTGGGACCTTCAGAATATGCAGGGTGCAATATTATATTAGACCAAATTGTAATTCTGTATTTGACAATTTGGCTTTGTTAGAATAATAAAATTTGGTTTTATTGTAGCAGTGGAGGGAAACATTTTGATAATAATTTGCTTTCGTTATCCATTTATATTACTTCTTCCTACTCAATATTTTATTTTTATTTTACAAGCAAAACAGACACCAAAGGACCTGATTGAAAAAAAAAATAAAAAAAGAAAAGAAATTCCAGTCTGATCAGTTCTGTTTTCAATAATATTTAGTAAGGAGATTTTTGGCATAAGAACACAACTATAATACCCATCAGCTCTTCACTTATTCCATATATGTTTACAGAGAAACCTAAATATTATATTTTAAAATTAGCATGATAGTAAAAAGTTATTGCACTTTACATTTTCTCAGGCTGTGGGAGAGAGTTGGTTTGGAAGAAATGGTAATATCTTTTATTAGGTCAACTGCTATAATGAAAAAAAAAAAAAAAAAAGAGAAGCATGTATGACATCTTGCTTGGGTTTTTTTCCCACCCACATCCCACCTTGTCTAATCAAAGGTATTGTTTCTTTGTTCAAATCTTGCCTCTTTTAAATCTCTTCATGCAAAACCTTGCTAAGATATTTGTATCTCATGTCCCTCAGTCTTTACCATTATGTTCAGTTACCCCTAGATCTGGTCATTTTCTTTCAGAGCTTACTCCTTCCTTATGAAGCTGATTTTGGCCATCTGCATGGGTGGCCATGGATATCTCTGTTACTCCCTTGCTGCTGCTGACCCATATTGCTTTTCTCACAATTAGCTTTCTCTTTTTTTTTTTTCCCCTCATGTCAGCCTCAGCAAAAAAATACCTATTCTGTTGGTGGTCTGCTGATCCACTGACTTCTCTGTATTTTATCCCCAATCTGTAGTAGGAGACACACCAGTAACAGGATGAAATATCCTTTTGGTTATCTAGACTTATACACCAAATGTGTCTGAGGTCATGCCTTGCACTCCTTCTGTTGGCTTGCTGTCCCCCAAGGGGCAATTTTAAGGAGGTTGGATCCTGGTAAATCTGTGGCTGGGAGATATCTGTGTAGTGGTCTGGTCCGTAATTCCTGTGTCTGATGGTGTGTCCTACCTGCCCACAAGGACAGACACATTGCAAGTGGGACTTAAATGTGTGCCTGTACGTCCTTTGCTTCCCTCAAAAGGAGAGAATATCTGCATTTTGGTATCCAGCCTCAACCTGCATTTTGGATTCCTCTCTTACTGCTTTGAGTAGCTCTTTTTGCAATACAGGTATAGTTTGTTCCAGCTTTTAGCTGTGGTCAGTCATTAAATAAAACAGCATTACACAGCTAATTAAAAAAATTCTAGCAGGACAACGGAGTGCACACTTTTGCAGAATGTACAATTAACCTTAAGTGAGTGAGGAAGTGAAACAGCAAAAACCTGCCTGCCATTGTTCAGTTACTGCACTCAGCTTTCCTCTCTGTTAATCAGACAGATTGTTACATGCCTTGAGAAGTTTAGCTGACTTGCCGTATCAGCACAAAGCCGAATCTCACTGAGGAGTTCACACAGTGTTTCCAAAAGCATCTGAGGGAATTTATAGCTTGTGAATTACAAAAGCAACTCTAATTAGTCCCAAGAGGTAGTTGCATAAGGAAAACTGAGAACACCGCCTCGTCATATTTGCTGCCTTCTTGTGATTTTCATATGAGATTCTGATAATGAATGTTTTCTAACAACTGGAGCTCAGAGACCCTATGGCTAATAACACTCCTGAGTCAACAGCATCCTGTATTTGCAGTCCCGCTAAGATCAGCTGGATACTGGGAGTTTTGCCCTGTGTCAATATTGCCACAGTAGCACAGAGGTTTCAGCTGGAAGATTCTGTAGCCCCTTGGGAAATGCCTGAAGGAAAAGGAAAGTCCTGGCTGTCTAGCAGTAGCCAAACCACTTGGTAACGTGTTGTTCTTTGATATGTTCTTATTTTCTTTTTGAGGTGTGGGTTTTGTTTTTAAGCTCTGGAGGTATGAGTTTTCAGTGCTTTTCTAATGGTGTATGTTCCTACATTATGAAAATCTATGGAAGTTTTGCTATGGTATCAGTAGACTTCATTTCAAATGATCAGGAGTCTGGATATGGGTGAATGCAAACCATCACACTTGAATGCTTTTTCGACCTTGCTATATTTCATGGCCCATTCTCATATTTTGAAACACTGCAAACCAGCTGCCTGCAAAAATTTAGGGACCCTGAATTTAAAAATTCCCCTCATGTGGAATCAGTTGTATAGGGATTTTAGTGTCAGGCCTGCTGACAGATGGCAGTCTGAGAACTCCCTAGTCTGTAGGGAGCTATGAGTTTCAGTCTAGTAACAGGTTTCTTGCTGTCTGTTTGTGAAAGGAAATGTGAAATCATGCAGTGGCTATCTTAGACTTTGCAAACCTGTATGCCTTGATTTACTGATGACTATTTGACACATTTATTTGATAGTTACCTGAAGTTCCTCAGATCAATGTGCATAACTCAGTGGTACCATGTATCAGTAGGTTTGACATTATGTGATATATAAGAAGTAGAGTTCTTCAGGGTAGAGTTTTTTAGAGTAGTCTTTCTGAAGTATTTTCAAATGTAATACCTAGAGGTAGGCATAAGTATTCAATTTTTCACCAGCAAGGAAGAAAAGAAAATGACTAAGGAAATTAATGGGAATTGCTGGAAGTTCTGTATTTTTTCAAATTGGTTTGTTTATTTGGTTACTTATATATAGATTTATGCTTGTCATTAAGCACCCAAGTACAAAACTCTTGTCCTCAGGTAGCTGGTGATTTCTCCTCTATTTATCTTGATTAGTGGATGATTGCAAATCCCTTACAGGAAAGCAGAGAAAATCTTCACCCTCCTCACTGGTGAAAAGGAAATATTTGAATTAACAGCTTGATGATTAAAGATCTCTACTAGTTTTAAAGGTAAAACAGTTCCCCAGAGGTTTAGGGGAGAAAAGTGGGGAAAGTTAAAAAGAGGTATGGAGGGTAGGTAGAAGGGATAAAAGGCAAAACTAAAAATTATATATCATGGACAGATCATAAAATGAGATTAGTGAGTATTTCTCAGTTAAGTTTTGTGTTTGATCATGTATTAAAGACCTTGGAATCAAAAGAATCTGCCCTTTTCATTGCATACTAGTTTTATTTTTAATTTTATTATTAATTCTTAGAAAATCAACTGACTAGCCAGTGGCAGGATTCCTGATCAGCATTCACATATGGTATTTACCAAGACAAATCAGGCTTTCTGAAAAGGTACTTGCAGAACTGTAATACTTTGTGTTTCTCAGTCATGGTCTTTGTTACAAGAAAAGTGGTCTCTGACTGCAACACAGAATGGGGCACTTGCTAAGATCCCATTACTCTGAGGTATGCTCAGTGCCTCTTAAAGCTCATTGACTCCCCGAATCAGCACTTCACAAAAACACACCTCAAATGTGTGTTACCAAAGCAACAGGTAAGCAACAGTTCATTGAAAAACTTGTATCTACTGCACCAATAGATTTACTCAATAAGATGATTGTCTATGCTGTGCATTTGATAAAATACAAATAACAGAGTATTATCACAGCATCTTTGCTTTTACTGTAATAGAGCATGTGGCTCTTTTGCAATGGTATTTGTTTACTAAGTGCTCAGGAAAGGTGATCTATCTCGCCGAAGCATGAAATTGTGACAATAGTGTAGTCCTCAGATATTAATTCTGCAGTCTTATATGCTAATAAGCATATTTTCTAGGCCATTAAATAAAATATGTAAAGCATTGAATGGCTTTGAATATCTAATTAAAAGCCATTCTGCCCCACAGTCCACTGGCAGTGAGATGCTGTCCTAATATCCCTGCACCAGATTAAAACACAAGTCTGACTACTCAGGGTTTGCATATGCTGAGAGAATTGCAGCAGGCCCTGTTTGATCCCTGAAGCAAGAGAGGAAGGACCGTGGTATAGTCTTAATCTTTGTCTGAGCCCTGAAATAATAGTGGCAAATTGATCAGGTAACAGTGTGTGCAGATCATAGTCAGGGAGAAGTGTATTGTGATGGAGAGGAATGTGAGAGGTAGGTTGTTATCAGCTGCCTCTCTGCAACTCTCTTCAGTCCCTCCTCAGTAATACTGCAATAGAGAAATTGGGGTGAATTTCAAGGGAGTTCCATCATATTCCACTGCCTGGGTTACTGCGTTTCGTTGTTCCTAATCTAAAAATGTCTCTTTTGGGTATTTTGTAGTGGTTACTTCCTTGAAGATGGCATCTGATCCTTGCTTTTCCATTGTCTGGGTTGTTGCTGATCCTTCAGACAAACCCTGTGATTTTGGTTTAATTGCTTCTGCCAACAGGCCAGCTGATTTGCACTTCTCTGTTGATGACTTTGGAGAAAAAAACAAACAAACAAAAAAGACAGTTCTGGTAGCAAAAGAAAAGAAAATTGTTGAGAGAGATGACATTTTGAAGTGCCTTGAGTGCTCCACAGAAAGACTTAAAGGACCTTCTGCTCTTTCCAGGCTTTTAACAAATAAGTTTAATGGGCAATAGGCCGAGAGTCAGTCGAATGATGAATTGAGACAATGGTTATCTCCAAACAACTCATTTACTATACCTTTTATCTCTGAGGCAGTGGTCTTTCTGAGAGGATCTTTGGAGGGCTGCCATTTATCTAGACAGATGAACTCATTTACAGGAAAAGGAGACGCAGAGACCCAAAGTCTGACAATTCTATGGTGTGGTTTGATGCTACAGCGTGAAGTCCACGGTGTCTACTGGCCTTGGGATTCTCATCTGTGAAGGTGAGTAAAATGCTAAATGGGTCTAGAGAAAAATGACTGCAAAGGGCAGATAAGGACTGTGTTCCCATTAATCCATTTCTACACAGACATCAAAGGGAGTGAATGCCAGAGAACTGCTGACATGCCACATCATGACAGTCACCCTTGAAAGTGAGATTAATTGGCAGTAGACCTGCTTTGAAGGGATCTTGATGTCTGGGGTATGAATGGGGAGCGTGTGGGTGGCAGGCTGCAGGTGTCTGTGGGCAGATCTTGGCTGCATGTGGATTCTGTGGGTCACAGCTGAGTCTGCAAAACAGGCCGTTCTCAGGTAAAGACGGTGAAGGACATTCAGAGAGAAGATGTGGTGAGGCAGGGAACCTAAGGAAAGGGAAGGAAAAGGATGTGGGGAGAAGTGTTGAAGAAGGGCTGAAGAAGGAGGTGGGAGAGGTGCTAATTTAGCATGCAGACAGTCTGCAGCCTTGAAAATGAGAGCTAGCCAAGAGATTTATAATCATTTAATTGAGGGAATGACAGTGGGCCGGGAGGGCTGACATGTACCAATTAGACTGAACTGAATGAAGGAGGGAGTGTTTATGTTAAAGAACAGCACTCAAATGCTCTCTAAATTGGAGGGAGATGCACAAGAAGAAAAATGTTTGCAATGACTTACATGAATCATTAGCAATGTTCCTCCAGGTCATTTCCGCACTGTTCAGAACTCTGAGTCCTTTATTTGTTTCTCTAGTCAATCTTTTTTACTTATTAGAAGTTTTTGGCCTGATCATGCAGGTTTTATTCAAGTAGATTGCCCTTTCAAATTAGTGAGGGTTTTGTCTGAGAAATGGCTAAAGTATTTGGTTCTTCAAACTATTATTTCAGTGTTGTAAAGCCATTATTCATCAGTAGTCAATTTGTGTGTGTACCTGACTTGTTCCCTACCTGAAATAAAAAAAGGGCACTCTACAAGAAACTGTGAGCCAAAGCCTACAGAGCAGGAGGGAAAGGTCTACTTCTTACAGGGTTTTGATCTCTGTCAGCTTGCAGTGCTTTCCAAGAAATTATTTTGACTGATGAACAGAGTATAATTAATTTAAAATTAATTTCTAACATTAATAAGAGTTGTAACATGTCAGTCAATGGAATTGTGCTTAGCTGAGTGAAATTGCATTTTTATTTATTTATTTATTTTTTTTTAGTAGTTTCACAGTTGACAGAAAATTCAAAAAGAAGTAGTTCAAATTCTGAACAGGTACATTCAAACTTTTTCTGTGATAAAAGGTATAAAGGCTGAAGACATCTAAAATGACTTTTGGTGTGGTTTTAAAAAAATCAGTACATTTTTTGAACTCTTTATTATTGTGATGTGAAGGAAGTTTTGCTTTACTTTGCTTTCCTCTTGGATTCTACATTTCTACTGCCCTTAGCATGTGAAGTTCTCCTCATGACTGTGTCCTTTGCTGAACTTTTCAACTGTGCCACTGGCATCAAAATTCCTTGTTAGATTTACTTCTGACTCTCAGCCAGCAAATATCCTTCAATGCTCATCTGATATCAGGTGAATATCTCAGGGCTTGGATATCTCTTCACAGGTTGCATAGTTCATCCCAGAGCCTCTCTAAGGTAGGACACCTTGTTAATTTAAACCTTTTTTCTTTTTTTCTTTTTTTTTTTTTTTTTTAAAATGAAGGCTTTGGCTTTTCTTTTTTTTCCCTCCCACATTTCCGCAGCTTCTTTCATAACCATTTTGGTTTACCTTAAACCTGAATTAAGTGTCCTCTGTCGTCTCTATACTTGTTTTAGAATTAAAAAAAATCCTCTGTAATGTTACATGTGTTGTGTGATTGGCAAGAACATTCTTGCAACCTGTATTTTTGAAAAAATGACTGAGGACTTTTTTTTACCTTACTTGTTATTCAGGAGAAGTGAATCTGCTTTCTAGGTCAGAAGCTCATTGTTAGGAGCAGAGACTTTATGTTTACGTCTTTATCATCATTGGTACCATCTGGAGGTGACTTACTTTGAGGGAAAAGAAAAAAAAATCAAACTTCGCAATGACAGAGGACCCTCAGAATTTCGATTATTATCCAAAATATTTTGAGAACTAGTAAAAGCAGACAACATGCCATTTCTTGATATTTCTCTTCACACATTCTTTCAGAGCTAATCCAGTGCTGTGAGGAGGGGTGCTTGTGTGTGAAAAAAGTTCTTCATTGCCACAAATCTTAGCATACTTCTCTGGTACACCTGCCCATGGAATACATTTCATGCCTCATCTGTTACCTAAATGAGATGTGAAAGCAGTTCACACCTCTTTTACATTTGCACTGTTTTATGGAACAGCATAGATGCAGTACCACTGAAAGTAAGGAAATGAGGTCACCAACCCCCTTCTCTCTCCTTGGATTGCGTCCACACGGCCTGATCATTTCAATTCACTAAACTGGAAATGAATCTATTTCTCTGAAGCAAGTTACTACAAAAAGCCAGCATCCTCCAGCATGGGGCAGTCATTGGCAGTTTACAGAGATATAAACTGTCCACACTGAAAATAAAAATGTAAGCTATGCATTTATATGAGATGTCTGACCCCAGAGTGATTTCTTCTGCACTGAACAGAATATAATCCAGGTGAATAAACAAGAAAATTGACTAAACTGGTATGGAAATAACACCATGAAAAAGGCAAAAAGAAATCTGTGCACCTGCGCTACCCACTCCTTGCAGCAGACAACTGCAAGAATGTGTCTGAGAGGCTGAGGGCAGCTGAAAGTCAGGGCATTTCCCTGTCTCTGGGAATCCTGAGTGCTGGTTCAGATCTGTTTCTGGAGAACTGCAGATTTTAACTCTAGCGCCTGGATCCTTTCTGCTTTATATTTTACACCAAAAGAGAAACGTGCAAAATCCTACCTTGTTTTCATTTTTAATTTCTGAACTTTTTTATAAATAGCTGTGTAAAAGAGGATAGTGAAGACCTAAGAATATAGACCTTCAAATTCAACCACTTCTGTTCTTTTATCAGCTGAGTTCTCAGTGTTGAAAATAGTGGAGCTGTAAAGTTTGCAAAGGGCTATCTCCATTTGCCGTCTTATTGATGTTTCAGGAGACACAAACTGAAAATATTCACTTTCTTTGCAGAAGTACTCTTGTTTTTCTTCTAGTACTCTGTGGTTTTTGTGAGACCAGGATGTATTGGCTAGACTTCACCTCACATAACTACAAGAGTATGAAATAGCCATTTACATCTGTGCAGTCAGCCTTGACTGCTGCTGTGAATGGAAAGGGACAAAATTTTCAGTAGCATGACTGTTCTTATAGGAGAGGATGGAGCATATATAAAGCATGATAAAAGGTAAGATCTTTTTACTTTCTGTGTCTACAAAGGACTTTCTGTGTCTAAGGTGCATGTCTGTACTAAGCTTAAGTGAGATGAATCCCTGTCCTTTATCTTCTAATGTAAGGAAGACATTAGAATAAAGGAGAAAATTCTCATGTTCTTCTGAGATGAGGCAATGCACATCTTCTCAATGTCTTGCACTAGATATGCTAACAGTTCTCATTTCATTTGTTAACTGCAAGAAAGGCAGATCAGGGATGTTAGTGCATAAAAAAAGAGACAAACAAATCAAAGCTGTCTTGGCTCCTACCATGTGACAGCAGAAATCTTATTGGCCAATTGGAAAAGGAAAATCTATTGAGGAAGAAATGTTATCTTCAAGCTTTATAAGAGGCATCACAAACATTAAGAATGAAAGAAAGGAAGAGTATAAAATATTGCTTGTGTTTGCAAAAATGACAAAAGGGAATTATGTTGGACCTGGTGGAGATATGTGAGACCATAATGTGCTGAAATGCTCGTCTTACAAGACTCTGGGGTTAAAGCACTATATGAGCATGAAAACTTAATAAGTATGTTTATTCTAATGGCTGGCTCTCTGGCTCAGTTCTGTACGTGCTATGCCCCGTAGGCACCACCGGAGGAGGTGTCTGGAGTAATGCACAGGATCCCTCTCCTTGTGCTCAGGTTTAATGAAACAGAGAATGTTGTCTGATTCATTCCATCATTCAAAGCTGTACCTAGCAATAGCTTTTCTCTCTATGCAATGATATTTTTACATTTTTCTTTTATTATGTACCTGTTGCTTCTGCAGCTCTCAGGCAGGGCAAGTTTGTGAGATGTCTGACCTGGGCTAAAAAGAACTTGCATACATAGATTAACATGGTTCAAAGCAGATTTGAGGTACCTTTCTGTTTTGTGGACAAGTGCTTGTGCCGCTTCACAGGGGAGAGGCACCACACTTCCTGACAAAATATGCATCCTTCTCCTACTTTGCAGCTTGACACATCTTTGTGAGGTTCAGAAAAATCTCATCCCAAGGCCTTTTCTAGCCTCTGTCATTCTAAATGTGTCAGGTGTGTATTTTCTTTCCCATTTCTCTTGTATTATGCTTTGCTTTCACTTTGTTCTGGCTGCAACATGTTGGAGGATTAAAACCATGATTCCACCCTCTGTTTTTCTCTGCAAGGAAGCCTTCCTGGGAAGCACCCTGGGAACAGGATGCTGCTTCATAACATGACTGGAAACACTGAAAAGAAGATGAAGTATATTCAATGATGAAAAAAATTTCTCCAAGGCCAAATTACTGTGCATGGTTGGACTGATAATGTTTACAGTGAATCCTGCCAGATCTGAGAAAGTAGGTACAGTGCCTAGTTTTACAGTGAGAAATTTGACCATCTTTAAAAGTACTATTGAGATTTGGAGTATTTAGTGGGCTGAAAAAAGCAGAATGAAAAACACATCTCCTCTAATTCACAAAGAATAGGTGTATTAACCTCTCTGGTCTTGATATATGCATATGAACTGGTAGCCTGGCATTGCTATGTGTTTTGATCTTCTGTGTGAATGACCAAACACTATGTTGATGGCCAGTGCACCAAGCTCTCTGCAGACTTTTGTGACCTGATTGCCATGTGCAAAGCAGTGCCTGATAGCCAAGAGAGCTTGTGGGCGATGTATGTAGCAGACAAATGGTTCTGTTGATGCCAAACATGGCATAGGAATATTTCTGGGATTTAAGGGCACAAAACTGGAAATAAAGACCAGGCATTGTGATTCCTTTTACATCTTTGTAGTATTCCTAGGAATTTAGGTCTCACGCGAGTCAGCAGTGAGCAAAAAGATACATAGTTATGCGTTTGCTTTCCCAAATATTTTGTTTTCCTTCTATTGTGTCAGTTTATTCTCAGACTCTAGACAATCCTATATTTGAAGTTGTTTCAGGTCAACATAAATTGGGCAAGCAGTTAGGTAACATTTTCCCTGGCTTGTCATCAGTGTCCTACTGGTGATCTAAACTGTAAAGCTCAATGTTATGAAAGAACTTCACTAAGCATATTCTTCAGGTTAGTGTAAAGGTCAAAAGTAAGTATCCTTGAAGGGTTCATGTTGTTCTGTAGTAAAAAGTTTCTTGGATTTAGCCCTGTAGTTTCCAGTGTTGATTTCAACCCAGTGTGCCAGACCTCTGCACCAGTTGCTTGAAGTGAAGGATGGTTTGCACAGGAACTGTCCATATTCTGATCGTCTGAGCTTTAAAAATAATCAGTTGAGGCCTAATCATATCTGCTGAAGAAAGACATGAAGGGCTCTTAGAGCAAGCAGTCTTGGACCACCATGTCTCCACCACAAGCTGACACCACCACACGTGCTAAACTGGCAACTTCTGTGGAGAGGAAGAGAAAGCAATAAAGAGTGGTAAGGGGAAAAATATGAAAAGAGCTTCTCCTAAGTGGGTAATAGGACAAATGAAGCATTGGAAATGTACAAATATTTGAAAGAGATAACAGGAAGTCCTGTGTTTCTTAGCTAAGGCCAAATAATTCTGATTTTGCCTAGCAGAGCAATACTTCTCTGGAATAATGAAATTTTTTTGCATGAAATTTTACATGGGAAAGATGTATTTTTTCTTGAATAGCTGAAAGTTCAGTAAGACTCTTTTATGTTACATACAGACTTCTGTGAAGAACTTTACATCTGATGTTAAGCAGAAGACTCCTGACTTCTGAGTCACCTGGCCAGTGTTCAGAAGAAACTGCTGTGTACTTGTTTTGCTAACGTTTTCCTGTTCTTCTGCAAAATAGTAAAGGCACTTGGCAGTGCTGCTAGAAAATGCCCCTTAGGTTTCCCTTACACTGTACCCTAATGCAGGGGGAGAAGTTATGCTACCTCTGAGAGTCAGGGGAGAAAGGAGAAAGCTTGTAAATACATAAAAGTTTACAACATTTATGTTCTTTTTCTGCCTATCTGGAACTTCATGATCTCACTCCAAGGGTTATGGAGTGAGAAACTAGTGAAAGTCAGGGGCCTGAAGATTTTTTTTGGTTTTTTCAATCTGTCAATTTCTCAGCAACTGTGTCTTTTGTAGGCAGATCCCCAACTAAATTGTGAAATATTGCACCTATTATGACAGTATTTGCACTTTAGATGAATATCTTAAGTTGCCAGAATATTCAGTAGTATATCCTTTAGTGAAAATGTAATGTAATCCATTAAGAACCTAGCTGTTCTTGTATGTCAAGCATTTTTCAGAAAGATAGTGTTTTATTTTTGGCTTTGTTTAGAAGAACATGGAAGTATCAACAATGCATTCACAGTGTGAGACAAACAGATAATAACAGAATTTTAATGAAGGCCTTTCAAGAGGAATTGAATATTATTTTTTTTTTTGAGTGTTGTGTGTTAATACTGTGAGAGTGAAAAATACAGGCATCATAGGACAAGTACAGAAACAACTTTCCAGAGAAAGCAAGAAAGAAAACTGTAAGGAGGCAGTTTCAGCTGCCAATACTAGGACCAGTACTGGAGGCTCTGTCATCACCAAAGCCAAGGCAATTATTTCCAGGTTTCCTTACAAATTATCATGTAATGGAGTGAACAGACTTGGGGACACTTGAAATGCATCCTCACGTATTGCTCCAGAATGGAAAGGGCTTTCCTGTTTTAGGTCCATATTATGTCTCTCTTTTAAAAATTGCTTCTTAGTTCTGCCTTTTCTATATATAATTTAAAACAGCTGCTACCTGCTGATACTTTCTTAAAAGCCCATGTTTTTAAGTACACAGAGGCACAGTTTCAGGCCTCAGGCTTCCCATCCTTACACCTCAGTGACCTTAATAATTCCTCAGCCTACTGAAGTTATAAAGAGAGGATGTACTTCTGTCAGGCCTAGCTTTCTGAAGTGAAATATTGAAGCTTTCATTTTGTTAGTGAGAAAATCCCTGTCATGCATTCCCTCATCTCTGACCCTGTATTTTGTTACTGTACTGTAATCTTCTTTTGGGCTAACACTAGCTCTAATGCCAGCTTTTAGTGGGGACGGCATGATGTACCTATGGAAGACAGGCTCCCAAAGGCTGATTGTCCTTCCCTGACAAAAGGCTCCTTGATTAGTGGACAGGAGCATAAAGGCCAGCTATCACCAAATGCATGGTACCAACCTACTTACTATCTGAGTGTAATAAAAATGCTGGTGTTAGTCTATAGATCAGCTTTATAATTATGAAATTTAATTTCAACACAGTGCTGAAGGGCATGGCTTCAGGTGCAGTTCATTCCTAAATGAACACTGATATCTCTATCCCTTCTAAATCTTTCTGCCTTTATAATGTCAAAAACATTACCTTCTCTTGGTGTAGATTATGGCTTAGCCATATTTCCCTTGTTCTCTGTAGTTAATTTAGTTAGTTCGATGGTTTTCATCCAGTTCTTTGCTTGAAAGTTGAGCACATGGAAAGGCAGAAGATGCTGATGGTAATGAGGGTGGATGCTCATTCAGGGTCCCAGAAAGAGAAGCCAGATCGGCAGTAGTGATTTGGTGGGATATGTAGGACTAGGACATGTAAGGACTAATTCACTTATATCTTAGCATGTATAAAAATGAAGAGCTGTGACTGTAGACAATTTTTTTTCTCAGTCCCTGAACAGATTTCTCACATGTGGCACTGTTGCCTACACTTGCTCTGTTAGATCTGGGCTTTTGATGTGGAAGGTAGAGGGAATCAAAGCCTGAAAACCTTGCTCTCATATAAGAGTTTTAAAGGAGCTTATTTTCAGCTAAATAGTAATCGTATTGAAAATAGGTTACTAACTTCTTCAGGAAGCCAACTAAACTTCAAGATTTAATTCAAAGAAGGGCTTTGCTGAAGTCAATAGTAAAAAATTTGGATCCCTCCTGCCAGTGTTCAAGGGCCCCAGGGTACGAAGCCATCCCTGCAAAACAGTGTGGTGATATCCTAAAAGGAAAAACAAACACAGCAGCTCCAGTTTGGTTGGCTCTAACAGCTTGTGCTCTTAGGAACAGCTCTCATTTCAGTTTTTTAAAGTTTTATCTTGTAGGGCAGAGTGAGTTCACTGCTCCCATCAAGCAGGAGCTGCTACCAAAAGGACAATTCAGTTTGATTCCTGAAACTGCATCCTAGCAAAAGAAGAGAGGAAAAAAAGGATTCACTGGTTATGAGAGAGCTTGTGTTTGCACAGACCTTCTTCTCTCTCCCTCTCCTGTTTTTGTTGCTTTTGCTGTATGATGGCATCATGTTTTGCCAAAATGCCTATGAAATAGCTGCCCCATTAGACTCTAAAAATCACTTCTGCACCTGCTCATGCTGTCAAATACCCATGGTCCCATTGGCAGTGTGTGAGATGCAGCTCCTTTCCCCCAGTCTTAAGTGTCCCCATCTTTTCCCCCACTAGTTCCATTTGTTATGCAAGCCTCATGAGTAATTTCCCGGTCTTTCCAGCCTTCTATGTGCATGACCTTACCCTTAAGATTTAATTCTGAAGGCACTTAAAAAATAATCTATTTTCTCTCCCAGGTTTCCTCCTTTTTATTTATTTTTCTATGTCTATGTGTCATGTGCTGAATACTAAATAGGAAGACAAAGATGTATATCATCAGGATCACAGGTGCACCTACCAGGCAGTGAGTAAAAACAAAACAATTCATTTAAAAGGTTTTGATTCACTACTGTGTGCTCATACTTTATTCGACAGCCCAATATGACACCTTGAGTCTGCCTATACATGCATGCAGCTTGGAATGTAGGTATTTTCTTGGCTACTGCATGTTGTGAATTTTTGCCATGGCTCTGCTTGAAGTTGTTTGGCACAGGTGCTTTGCTATGTGTGTTGAGGTGGGAGAGAATAGAGAGGGGATGAGAGAAGAGTGAGGCATGAAAAAGTTAAAAATAAAAGAAAAAACCCTGAAAAGAATAGCTCAAATATTTATTATTTCCCAAGTGTTGTAGTCTCACTCCTATTGCCTACAGGTGAAGTTTCCCTACATTTTCCAGGTCTGTGATTTTGGTGCGTGTTGGACAATCCTTTGTCTAGCAGGACATGAGGGCAGAGATTGAGTTTAGGTGACTTTGGCTGAAGGTTTGAGTGGAAAGAACAGAAAAAAAAATCTTTGTTATTTACCATCTTGGTTTTTGTGTTGAGGATCAAGTTCCCCCTAGTATTTTATTAGGTTCTGGTCAGGGTCGATAGCAAGAATGACTCTTGCATGGCTTAGGGGTGGAGCTGCCTCTCCTGGATTTTCTCTGGCTTGCTGTATATTCTTGTGAGGTCACTTCATGTGCTTTTCCTTTCCTTTCTTTGTCTCCTAAGACTTTAAGGATGTGCATATAGGGAAAAAAAACCATATTAGGCAGTATGTTTATGGGCTCTGAGCTCACTGTTTCTCCCAAGAGGAAGATAATTTGTGGAAAACCAAATGAAACGTTAGGAATTACCATGAAAGTATTCGAGAACAAAGCAGAAAATAACCTTGGTTCGCTCCTGTCTTTAATATTGTATGCATGTTCCATCTCCTTGTCTCAGGAAGAACATAGTGGAACTGGAAAGGATTCAGAGACAATACGAGTGGGTAAAGATAAGTAATGACTAAATAAACTAGGGCTTTTCAGTTTGTAAAAGAGATGGCAAAATGCTGAAAGACAGAGAATAGAACAGATAGGAATTGACTGTATGTTGTTTGTGCGAGGCTGGAAGAACAAGGCTCAAAACAAACAAGAAGCAGTGGGTGATTGCTCATGCAGTGGCCACAGCTCATCTGTGTAGCCCTGTGCTGGAGAAAGCTGCAGATGCTAACACTTCACAAGAGTTTGAAGGGAGACTAGCCACATTTATGCAGTTCTCCAACTGCTGTACCTCCAAGATGGCAGAAGTGTTTCATGGCAATGAAAAAGATAGTGGCCGTGGGAAGAGCCTGAGATCTGTGAAGGCTGGAGAGATTCTGAGCTATCATTTTGCCCAAGGAATCAGGGCTTCTGGAATGAGCATGAGTTGGTTTGAGTGTTGATACCTAAGCCCTTTACCAAAACCTTCAAACTAAAGGTTAAAAAGTTGTAAGAGCAATCAGAATAAGATATTTCCCTAGGGCGGGAAGAGGGATCAGTGAGGAATAAAAGACAGTGTCATATTAGTACAGGAAAGGGAAACCTGGGAGAGGCTGCTATGTGTATTACCAAGATGTGTCAGTAGAGCTTTTGCCATACTTCCTGGTAGGACAGTGAATCACATATTTCATAATCTGCATGACAGCCCTGGACCTGAAGCATGGCCATCTCTGAGCCAAGAGAGATAGACCAGTTTGAGAAGGCACTTAATGAATGGGTTACTAGGGAAAATGAGAAACCACTTGTAAGGGAGATTAAAAAGCACAAAAAAGACTTTGGACTTGGTTGCACTAGAATTACCAGGGGAAAGCAAGAATCTATTTCCTTTAGAAATATTTGATTCTCTGCAGTGGGAATGTCCATACCTTGAAGTGTTCAAGGCCAGGTTAGCTGGGGCTCTGAGCAACTTGGTCCAATGAAAGATATCCCTACACATGGCAGGAGGCTTGGAACTGGGTGCTCTTTAATGTCTCTTCCAATGCAAGCCATTCTATGTTTCCTTGATGGCACATGAGGACTTCAAGAAATATTGCTAACATGATGGATCAAAAATGGAGGAGTGTGAAGCATAGACTATCTACTTGTAGGTGCCTTCTGCGGGTTAAATGAGACAATGACCAAGGGAGAAATCCTCACTGGAAAACAGCCTGTGTATGGCAAGGCACGCCTGCTTGACAACACTGGTGATATAACCCTAACCAGAATTAGCAGAAACAACAGCTCAAGAGAGCCATAAGTAATCAGGTATTCTTCTGAAGTTTAAAGTTCTGGAAAAATTACACTGGGCTAAATTATGCTTGAGTTGTAAAAAGTGACCAGGTAGGGACTGGAATAAAATATATAATCACCTTATGTATACTTTAATTCATAAAACACTCATGATGAGTTACCATGGCTAGCACAGAATACCAGTTACTACTTAGGATAAGGATGCTGCAACTCTGCTGAAGCTCTGTGGTGTCACTCTCATGGGTAATGCTGTGTACACTTTCTACTGAAGGATATCAGGAGTGCATCCACATATTCAGTTATACTCATTAGGAGGCGGAAGTAAATGAACCATACTTAGTGCCTTAACACTGCTTTTTCTTTGCCTACAGAGATATTGAGATGAATTAGAAGTTATTTGTAACTTGCTCAAAGGGCATGCTCCCAGGAGCATAATTTGGAAATGAGCAGTTGATAGCAGAGGAGATAGCTCCAGTCGTGGTTCTGTGCTTGTAGAGATGCAGCCACTGCAGAGATGCAGGCTGAGGTGATGGTGGATAGGTTGCCACGTTGATTTATGCCTGCAGTCATTGGGTTATTGTGATCAAGTTTCAGTGTGCCATGGCTATTTCACAAAATTTTCCAACAATTCCAGTCAAGCAAGACCTGAGCTGTCTATGCCAGTGCTATGCTCATCCATCCACATGAGGGCTCTCAGGAAAGTTGAACATGATTGTACTTTCAGCTGTACTTTCTGTTACACTGCATTAAGCATTGAAAAGGTCATTTATGTTCGAGTTTTAAGAGGTTTTATGTCAATTTTTATTTATTTATTTATTTATTTATTTATTTTTTAATTGCCAAAACAGACTAGAAAAGGAGAAGTTGCATTTCTATCCAGGAAGTCACTAAGAAGCCATCAGGAAAAAATTCCAAAGGATGCCCTTTTAAGAGAAGGCCTTTGCACCCTTTATATCCTTTTTTTATACCCTATGACTTTTTGCAGATTCAAAATGTCACAGCTTGCCCCTCTGTACTACTTTCCAAGTGTCTGCACAGGAGGAATAGAAAAGAGTAAGGACACAATTTTGGATGAGAAGAAGAGCCTATACGTTTCCATTTCTGTTCTCTGGTTTGATCTCACTGTGCATGGTGGGAAAAGTGACAGTTGCAGGCACTGGACCAACAATGCTGAGCAGTGCTTAACCAGCTTGATAATGATTGCTAATTCTGAATCAAACAGATTTATCTATAGAACTCAGTCTTTTTGTGTGCAATAACCTTTCTGCATGAGTTGCTTTTTCAAGATGGTTGGTGAAATGAAGTTTGATGCCATTTCATTTGTACATCTGCTACTACTGTTTTTGTTTACTTGAGCTGCAAATTGTTGTACAGCTTACAACAATTGACTTAAAACACTTGACTGTACAGTCAGTGTTTTTACTGGGGGTTTGAAGAATAAATGTCACATCTATGAAGATAAGTAGAGAAGAGGGAGCCAGTGGACATTTTTCCAAATTTGCAAGGAAGACGTTGAATGATTTATACAGATTCAAGAGATCCATGTGCTGATGCACTGCCACTGCAGAGCATGAATTTGCAGAATGCTCTTCTGAAACCTGCCCAGAGCCATTGTCACCTTCCAGCTGTGGAAGTTCTCTGCTTGGAATAGAAGCACTTAAATATATCTTTAATGCTTGTTGTGGTACATGACAATTGCATTTCAATGGAATTTGCTATAATGACCTTGGAGTGGAACTGTGCCACCTAAAAGCACGACCACCTGGAAAATGCTGGTAGTGGAACTTGTCAGAATTTTGGGTTTCTGATATTAGTATAATCCACTTTTGATGGAATTATTTTGGACTTTTAAGCAGGAAGATCAGACAGAATTCTGTTTTATGAGTCTGTTTTGCAAGTGATAAATAGAATTTCTGTACCATAAGAAAGCCATATCTGTACTAGAAAGCTTCCGAAATGTCCACATGCATCATAAAAATGGGAGATGTTCTGTTCGAACAGAAGTGTTCTGGGTAAAAAAAAGATTAGTAACTGGTGAAAGACCAGATAAAGACTTACTTTAATTGTTACAAAGGGATTTATTCTTGTACTGGAATTGTCAGTAGGTATTACTTTGCTGTTGTAGTACTGTATGACTCAATAGACATGACAGATTTAGTGATTCCTTATTCCAGCTTATCTGTAGGTCCCTAGAAATACCAACCAGATTTTGAACTTTCAGTGGAAATGCTTGAGAACTGAATAGATGGAAGCCACTTATCTGACTGCTGGAGAGCAAGTCTGGGAAAGAGGTATTGATGACCTACCGACAGCAACAAAGAGAGCAAGTGCATAGTGATTTCAAAAGGAACAGTGATGTTTTAGAAACTGACCTTTTGAAACCATTGAAATATGGCCAGATGGCTATTGTAGCAGAAATAGCTGATGGAGATTTCAGAAAATTAACTCATCCACAACACATTGCAATGTTTCTTCCTTTTTTTTTTTTTTTTTTAATCATGTCAATAGTTGTCCAAAGATGAAACAAAGCAGACTGTTCAGTAAGATCTGTTCTCTGGGCACTGGTGTGGTTCAATGAGTCCATATAAAAGTCACAGAAGGGAATAGAAGTATGGTACAAACTGCAAGTGCTGCCGAAATTGTCCTGTTACCTTGTGGTTGGGATAAGCCTGCTCCAGAGAGTAAATGGAAGTAACAGAGCATTTTCACAGCTGATGGACTGTGCCTGGTTATCAGCACTGTGTGAAGATGTAGAAAATCCTGCAGAACTAATGTAACTTTTGAAGTTTACCCAGAGATATCAATAAAAACGGCTGAGAGATGCAAAGTAGATCCAAGGCAAACAGTCTTTTCAAGAGCACTGCAGCAAGACCCACACCAAGGAACACTTTTTTTCAGCAGGTCAATATAGTAAAGCCTAAATAGATCCTTGAACAAAGAACATGACAAAAATAAGCACATTAGAGAGAAAATTTTGTGATGCTGTACCAGAGTTCCTATGTAATATGCTGACCAAATTTCACTCTGTGGGGGTTGAACTCAAATTATCCCAGAAGCAAGAAGAAGCAATATGAGTTTAATGACTCAGATGATAGATACAAATCAGTCATGACCCACACATATATCCTTAAGCAATTCCTGCATTCATATCTTGCTCAGTAACTCAGAAAGCTGCAACCCAGTCCTAATTGGGACACTGTTAATGTAATATAATTCACTGTGTAAAAGTAGCATGTTCTCTCTTGAAAATGTTGTACTTGAAGCACTGGAAAGCACATAACCCTAACATTTAGGTAAAGAGAAATGAACTGTCTCCTGCCTTTTTTCAAACTTGGAAAATACTGTGCATAGATGGATTTTGGCAAATATTTTCATACCAATGATCCTAGTCCAAAAGGGTGAAATAGTCCACCAAACTTGTGCCTTGGAAATCCCACTTATTCTGTCATGTTTTCTGTGCAAACTGTCAAGATGGAATTTGAAAGGAAGGAAACTCCTCCTGTTCTGAATCCATGAAGCCATTGTTAGATAACTGATGTCAAGAGGTATTTGGGTAGTTAAAGTGTTTGTATTGCCATTACCCAAAGCAATCTGGGCATCTGGAATTCAGCTGTGTCTATTCTATTGTGCACATGCACAGGGAATGGTCTCAAGTGCCCAGAGACAGGCACACCATCAAAACCAGCAAAATACTGATTCTAAGGAGCAGAATGATGTTCAGGATCATATCAACAGAAATTCTGAAAAGGAGAATTATGATATAAATTTTAGAAGCAGTAGTTTCTTCAAAGAGGTTTACAACCAGTCTAACATGCTTTCTCTGACATAAAGGATGTACACAGATTTCTAACCTTTGAAAAATTACTTTTACTCCTGGTTCCTTAATTGCCGCAGCAATCTAGGTGTGATAAGATATATGAAAAGTGTTGTAATAAAAATACATATGTCAGAATTTATGAAGGTACTGCTGCTAAGAATACAGTCACATGTACTAAGCTACTGGTGAGCAAATATTTTTATAATTATTGTGAGCCTATAAACAGAGACATCTGAAAAATAAAATCATGAGAAAAATCTCAGGTGACAACAATAATATATTTGTTTCCATGATTCCTTGACTTTTAGGAGAACTTGGGGCAATCCAGCAAGTTCTTGTGGCTTATTGTGAGTCATTGGTGGTTGACTGTTACAGACTGGATAAAATTTTTAGTTAAATTTAGGAAAGGAATTACTGGCTTGAGTTGAACTAAAATAGGAACCAGGTAAGACTTTGATCAAAGTAAAAATACTGCTATGTGCAACCAGAATAATTTTGTGTGACTAGGGATAAAAGCATTAATTTTATTATTTTTTTAATAGTGCTATTTTGTAAAATTTTTTGCTCCTGTTGTTAAATATTGTTAACATTCTTAAAAGGAGTATGCAGTTGTACAATGAAAATCCAAAGTTTTAATGAGAGGATGATATGGTAGGGTTTCCTCAGGTTCTTCTCTCTCTTCTTTTCTCCCTCTCTCCCTCCTGAAGTGATGAAACGCAGAACAGGACACAGCAGTGAGTCAGCCAGTTGATAGGGAATTCTTTGTCACCTTTGATCCCAGGGAGGAAGTGGGTAGAAAATAACTTGAGTCCTGTCTGTGTGTGGCTGAGGTGGTGGTTTGCAATATTCCTACAGGTTCTTTGATTTCTAGAGTGATGTGTATCCCCATTGTGCCGCCTTCCTGGCTGCTCTGGCCTCCCTGGTGGACACCACCCTCGTTGCTGCATATTAGAGATGCTTCACCTTCTTGTCAGAGGGAAACACTAAAGTGAATAAGCTTGAGATCTGCAGAGGGGCTTGTTTAAATGAAGAGTGCTGATGGCTGGCTTGCCAGTCAGTGAGGGGAGCACAGCTGGATCCAGGGGGAGGAGTTGGAGCAGAAGGTCCCTTGGGAGTGCAGGATTGGGCTGAGGGCTCTGCTGGGCTCCCACCATGGCCAGGGTCAGCAAACTGTGTCAGACAGTCAGGCTGACTGATATGCTGAGCTGTGTACACTGCTTTACAATTGGGATTTTATGCCAAATAATTTTCGGGAGTCTTTTCTGCAGTGATATCCATGGTAGGTGTCCATTCCTATAGCAGGGTAAATTGTGATGCTTGAGAAAACAGGTCCCCGCAGTGATGGCATAAGGCCATGTCATTCCCTGACATATATTTCTGTTTTATGGAGCTGCAACAAATCTCTTTTCCTCCTTTCACAGAATTACAGAATTATTTAGGTTTTAAAAGACCTCCAAGATCATCAAATCCAAACTTTGACCAATCACCACCTCATCAACTAGACCACAGCACCAAGTTCCTCGTCCCGTCTTTTCTTGAACACCTCCAGGGATGGTGCCGCCACCATCTCCCTGGACAGTCCATTCAAGAGCTTAACAAGCATTTCTGTGAATAAATTCTTCCTGATGCCCAATCTGAACCTCTCCTGGCAAGTTTGAGGCTATGTCCTCTTGTCCTGTCACTGGTTACCTGGAAGAAGAGGTTGAACCCCACCTTGCTACCAACTCCTTTCAGGTATTGGTAGAGCAATAAGGTCTCCCCTGAGCTTCCTTTTCTCCAGGCTAAACAACCCCAGTGCCCTCAACCACTCCTCACAGGACTGACTTTCTAGACCCTTCACCAACTTCATGTCCCTTCTCTGGACGTGCTCCAGCACCTGAATGTCTTTCTTGAAGTGAAGGACCGAGAACCGGACACAGTACTTGATGTGTAGCCTCACCAGTGCTGAATACAGTGTGAGAATCACTACTCCAGTCTTGCAGACCACACTGGTTTTGATACAGGCCAGGATGCCATTGGCCTTCTTGGCCACTTGGGCACACTGGCCCATGTGCAGCTGCTGCTGGCCAGCACACACCAGTCCTTTTTCACTGGGCTACTTCCCAGCCACTGTTACCCCAGCCTATGGAGCTGCATGGTATTGTTGTGACCAAAATACAGGACCAAGCACTTGTCCTTGTTGAACCTCATACCGTGGCCTCAGCCCATTGATCCAACCTGTACAGAACCCTCTGCAGTTGTCTGCAAACGTACTGGGGGCACACTTGATCCCCTCATCCAAATAATCAATAAAGGTATTAAACAGGGCTTTGTGAGGAGGTAAGTCAGAAGTCTTTCGTATTTTTTTTTCTTCTCAGAGCAAACTATATCTTCAAATTCTTCTGAAGTGGGGTGAAAAAAGCTAAATAAAGTTTCCAATCTTGTTATGCTCCCCAGGCACAGAAGGATAGACAAATCTGGATGAGAAGATAAAGCTTCTTCCTCACTGCATGTCTTAAAGGTCAGCATCCCTTACACTCTTACACTACATCCCTCTCTCATACTCTTAGATGGTCATATAGTTCACACAAACCCAGGAGACGGGCTAGATCCAAATGATTTAAATCTAGAGCTAGGTTTCAAAGGCTCCAGAATAAACTTTCTTGGCACTTCTGGGCTTCAGTTTAAGCTCATTAGGAAAATTAAGTTCAGCTGCAAAAATTCTATGTGGAGATCCATTTCACAGCTTCAAATGTGGGCAGTGGGAAACAGTTCTGCTGTCAGATTTTGTCTCTGCTTGATTCTAACAAAACTGGATTTAATTTTTATTTTAGTTCCTCAGGAGGAAATTTAAAACCCCACTGAACTCATCATCTTGGTGCTGCAGTTTCTTGAAAGTCTCTGCTGAGTGCACCTGCTCAATGCAGTGCTGTACCAACTGCCAGGTGAAACTAAAGCATATGAAATTCCATATCACATCATGAAATGTTTGGGGAGAAATATGTATGAAGCTGAGGGATTAATGGATAACTGAAAGTCAGTTCTGTCAACATATCTTTAAAATTATGTGAACATCTTCTTCTTTAAAAGACTTTTAAGATTAGGATGGAAAACAAAGGTGTAAGAAAAATGAACCCTGTGTTATCCTTTGCACAGATAGTCAGACCTGCTGCTGCCTTTCTACTTGCAGGCTGAGGTCTGCACTTGGTACAAGCAGGGAACCTATATAAAAACTCTCTTCTCTGAAGAGCCATCCCCAAGGAGGGCAGCTATGTGCAGACTCCATATAATCCTGTGCAGTGATTTCTGGTAGCTTCTCTTTTGTGCAGATCTTCTGACTAATCTCTTGTCTCACAGTTCATATACATACATTTAATTTCTCTGTGGAGCACTTGGACTGAATCCTTAAATGGTGTAAATCATACTGGTGCCATTAGCCAGGCTGACTTCAGCAAAGATGTGCAGCTGAAGATCTGGACCCCTATTTAAAAACAGCTTTCTCAATTATGGATGTTATTTTAACCTATTGCTTAGAAACACATATAGCCGATATAAATAAATAAATAAATAAATAAATGAATACATAAAGTCAAGAGTATTATAGGATGTGGCTCTGTTTCCTTGGAAACCTGATCTTTTTCTTATCCAACCTTTTTTTCCCTGTTAGCCAATTTAACCTCTCTATCCTTCTATTAAAACTCCTCCTTATTAAGCACAAGGTTGCAGGGTTTTTGCAAGAAAAATTTGGGCAGAGAAATATTAGATTTTGCATCAGTTTGGTGAATTTAAGAAAAAGCATCTGAACTGTAAGGGAAGAATGTGGAGAGGAGTGAAGGTAGCAGGAAATATAATGGGACTAAAAATAAAAATAGGAATCAGTTTGAATAATCAGTCTGTAAATTGGTAGCTGCCATGCTATCTTTAAATCTGTATCTTTTTTTTGTTTGTTTGTTCCACTCCACATTACAATAAGAGATGCTTTGTCACTTAGGTGTATAACAGGGCTCTGCTTGGAGTAACATGACACAATATTAGTTACATAATGGTATATGACCAGTAACATTTAAAAGCAGAATTTGTGGCTGACTGGCTTGATGAGCTGGTGTTGGAGGGGGAGTTGGATATTGTGGCAGTTCTCTGTATCTTTCTTATTTTCATTTCTGAGTCACTTTCTCAGCCATGATGACAGGACTTTCACATTGAGAACTGCCAGTAAAAGTTCAATTCTTTTCTGAAAGCCTCTTGCTAATTAATTCATACTCTGAAATGCACCTTAATAATTATGGAGCCTTCTGAGCTATTCCTGAGTGCTTTCTACTGGGCTAAGTTGCTCTTTTTAATCATAATTTTAGACACAGCTTTTGTCCTGTCTGCACTCTCAGTAATATTGCAGTGATTTTTTTGTTTGTAGTGATCCAACACAGCCTTGGAAGCAATAACATTGTTTTTCTCTCTCCCCCTGTTTTGTGATTGCTGAATAATGCAGTATATTTCAATGGCAAAGTGCTGAACTTCCACAGAGGGCAGGAGTGCAAGTGCCCAAGTCAAGAGGTATTACTGAAAATTACTGAAATATTTGGCACTTCTGTTCCCCATGGCAGCTAGTATTTTTAAGCATATCTTGTATAAAGTAAGTAAGTTTTCTCCAGTAAGGTCTAGGCTGGTCCTGATCTCTTGTTGGTCTTCAGAAGGCTGTGCTTTCCTTTTTATATAGAAGGGTTAAGAAGTTTGTCCATGGGTGAGATCAAAGGGTGTGAAAGATCCACAGGGGTGAGAGTGTTTTGTTTTTTTTTTTTTTTTTTTTTTTTTTTTTGTTTTAAATTTTAATTTTTGAAGGAGCACTAGTCTAGTTTATATGCTGTATGAAAATAGCATTCATAGTGAATTTTAGGACACTAATTGCATGTCTGAGAGAAAGACACTTCAACACAATAAACATTGTCTTCCTTTTCCATATCTTTTGTGCGCCCAGCAATTGTAATCCCTCCTTTACTTTGCCTGGTTTCAGGATGTGGCTTCCAGGGGACTTCAACCCAGTCATGTCTGAAAATGCATTTGGGAGTGGAGTGGATCATATCATCTTCTTTCAAGAGCTTCACACTTGCACTGCCTCCCCTGATAGCAAGGAAGCACAGCTGACTTATCTGTGTCATTACAGTGCTGCTGCCCTCTTCCTTCAGCAACATCTCTTTCAGTGTCCTGTGACTCTGGTGGCCAGGAGGGAAACAAGGCCAGCCTGAGGCGTGGCCTCACTTCTGACTTGCTCAAGGAGCAGTTGTGAGACTGTTTAAATGTTTTCAAGGTGCTGATCAGGCCTAAGTATTGCCCTAAGTATTCAGTAGAGCTTCATGTTAGAGAAATGAGGTGTAAAACTAACTGAACATGTTGTGTTCATTCTGGGTTGGTTGAGCCATGTTACATGCACTTTGCTGATTGTGGGGCTCATTTGAAGCAATCAGGTTGTGTTTTAAAAAAATCTTCCATGCTGTGGCTCAATCACTGGCCATGTGTGAAGATGCCCAGCCCTGAGAAGGAAAGGCAAAGCAAGTTGCAATATGAATAACTTTTTGGTGGGCTGGAAGCAATTACTGCCTCTTTTATAGGTCTCTGTTTCCTGGGATCCAGTACTTCTTGTCCTCTCACATAAACAAATATGCTCTGTCATATGGCATATCTATCACGTATATTGTATTTTGTGTGACAGGGCCCTGCTTGTGCCTGCAAAATGTGACCAGATGTGGGCTCAGTACATGAAAGAATCTACCAGTCATATACTGATAAGGTAGAAGTTCTTTTTGATAAGACAGAAGGTTGAGGTGACCTGGGAGACAACAATTTGGAGAAAGGGTGATAGGTGACACGAACAGCACATCCAAATAGTTGGTTATAAGGGCTTCAGGTCACTCACAGGCTGTCTCCTGAAAGCAAGTTATTATACTTGTCTGGGAAAAGTAGAAGCAGATGAAGTCTCCATTTCCCTTTGCCAGAAATACCAGAGTCATTCAGTTCCCATAGATACCAATTTAATTGAATATTTATCACTTCCCCTAATTATCTTGGATAAACTTGGTGGAAGCAGGGAATGGGATAGGAGAATTTCTACAGGAAATGTCAAACATGCTACTAATCTTGATTTAGGGTCTTTATATAAGAAAATAAATCCCCTGGTAATTCTAGTGCCTCTTTTCAAGAGGTCTCTAGAGAAGAGAATGTCTATCCAGAGAAGATTTTGAGATCTTTTAAGAAGAAACCTTTTCTACAGGAGGGTTCTGTACCTCTAACAAATGCCCTATTATTGATTCACGGACACAAGTACCAGAAAAAAACCCCACTTATCTTGCCTGAGTTCTTGTATAACATGAGACATGGGATTTCACCCAGTAATTCCTGCAATCAAGTCCATAACTTCTGTCTGAGTTAGACACTCTTTTCTGTATGCAATGCCTTAGTACTTTATTTCCTATTTAGACATTATCTTGTATGCTATGGATGTACCTCTGGAGGAAAGCAGATGCAATTCTCTCTTCCCCTCCCCTCAGGAAGATGTATCATCACAGTGCTGTGAGGCTGAGGTGGGAGGCAGCTCCCTGGGGGCCAGAGGACTGCTGACCTCTGGGCTGTGGTGCTGGGAGCTGGAGGGTTACTCTGGTGTGGTGCTGGAAATACAGAGTTGCTGCTGCAGTAAGCAGAAATGGGGAGCTAAAGTTGTAAAGAGAGTGGAAATCTACTGGTAGTGTGGTCCAGCAGGGACTTGACCGAGCTGCCAAATGTATGTCATGTAACCACTGACCCACCCATTCAATCATTATAGGGTTTGTGGGATTTATGAGGACATCTGAGGGATTTGATTCTTATTTTCTCTTTACTGTCATTCTACTTCTTAGAGTGGAGATTTTTAATTTTATTAAATGTTTACCTGTTTAGGATTCAAGTGTGCATACACGTGCACACTATAGTAAAGCAGCTCTGATTGTTGAACTACTAATTCTACTGAAATACATGTTTGAGATGACAGCTCACATAAATGGCAGAAAACAACACGTATATTTAACTCAGTTGGACAAACTGATAAGGAAAATATACTACTTTATTCTGATGGCTATCAAGAGCTTACTTCAGCTCCCAGATCTGTTTTTAGGTCTGTCTTTGTTCCCAATCACGGCTTTATATTGAGATGCCCTGGTTCGGTCTTGGTATTAACCAAAATGGTGATTGCCATCTTTCCCAGGAAACAGGAGCAAGTGGAGGTTCCTTTGTTGTCAGTTGCTCCTTGCTTTCTTCTGGTGATGCCAGCTTTTCCTTAGGAAGGGTGTTTGCTGTGGAGAAAATGAGCAGAGGAGTGAGATTAAATCATTGGCAAAAATAGAAGGGGCAAGAAAAGGTGAATTTTAGTTTTGATAAGCGAATAACTGCTGTGGATATTTCAACTATCCTGGTGCAACAGCAGATGCTTCACCCCAGTTACTCAGAGTTTCAAGGGGCTTGATGGAGCTTTTGTGGATAGGACTCAGGTAGGTGAACTCCTGTGTGCTCAGTGCAACAGTGTCATGTGCTTGGTAGGATTTCTTCTGCATTCTAGGCAGCTCTAGGTATGCTTGGTCAGCCGGCACATGTCTTTAGCAAGCTATGTCATGGCTCAGGCTGATAGCTGATGGGATCACAAGATGCCCTGTTGGAAGAGAGAAGGCTGTGAACCATGTGGTTTTGTCGGAGCTGGACACTGGCAGGAGATTAGATCACTATGCTATTTGCTGAATAATGTGAAATGCTGAATAATACAAAGTGATGACTAACATTCCTTGTGCCCATTTTTAAAGGTGTTTTCCTAACTGATCCCAAATCAGATGTGCATTGATAAAGGAAATTGTGGATTAGAATAAATTTGCATTTTACCGGTCAGGCAGAGAACAAAGTAGAATGTGCTCTTCTGTGCTTTTGCTAACATCTTTTAAGTTAATAATGCCTACAAAACAGACTTGAGTGCTTGTGTCAGTCTCTTCTCCACAAACTCCAGTGCACCTGAATCCACATCTTGCCAACCTCATGAAATCCAGCGAATCCTTGACACTGAATCTGTGTCAACATGACATTTTGTTTCAGTCGATGGTACTTGCTGGGTGTTTCTTCTTCAATAGATATTGTTGCAGGGCTGCCAGCTCCCATTACTCTTGCGAGGCTAGGAACAGTTATGATCTTTATTTATTTATTTTTTTTAATAATTTTTATTTCTTCATTGTCTCTCTCTTTGAAGAAGACTTATTGTTTTCAGGAATGATCTCTTTGATTCTAAAGGTGTGAAAGAAGTTTGAAAATGTGAACCTTAAAGCTAAAACCACATTTTACGAAATGCCATATTGTATTTCATCAGATCAGAGAATGTGATCAATTACTCTGTATCCACTCTGACTTTTACTTTTCTTAGGTACTCTTTTAGTGCTTTTCACACTTTGCCCCCCCTTCTGAGTCTTCCATGTTGCCTTTTTTTTTTTTTTTCCAGACAATGCCAGGGGAGAGGAAATGTGACATGTGACATCTGCTG